>JASSUY010028285.1:0-12964 GCA_032466535.1 Forpus xanthops | reverse complement strand
TCTCAACCTGTGGGAGTTGCATTCTTTTAATTCTCCTTCCCATCTCCCCGGGACTGGGGAAGAAAGAGGGGGGAGTGCGCAGAACTGTTTGAGGGGCCTCAAACCACGACAAATGTGAACACTGGTCTGTAATTACTGCTTGATTGTGGAGTAACATTTTGGTTCATGGAACAGTTTGTGGTGGTGGTGGTGCAGCCATAATACAGAAAGCCTTGTGCATCATCTTCCATGGCTGTGGGTTCGGGCTTGTCAAGAAATTATGAATTGCTTAAAGTCTATTCTTAAATTTTAAAGGTGACGGAGCAGATAAAGCATCCTGATTTACCTACGATGGTGCTTTAACTCTTTCCTTGTAGTCTACCATTCAACAGAGAGGATGGAGTTGCTAGGTAAAATGAACAGCAGCATTCAAGCAAATACACTATGTCATGTGTTCCAAGCATAGAAGTGCAGCTGATGCTAATTGAACCTCCCTTGTATTTTAGCTTAATATTAAAGAATTAAACTGTTAATTACTAACAAGAATGGCTTGTCTAAATGGTGGCCTTATTAGAGCTGCAGTACTGTGTTGGCTATAGGCACAGTGATAATGATGCATATTTTGGTGTGGTTTTAATAGCTCTTTGTTCCTGTGGCTTATTAAGTAGCCACCCACTAAAATTTCTTTAGCGCCTCACTGCCTTTAGAAGTTATTTGTTCTTTCATTTGGGGCAGTGGGGAAATAACTTCCCACACCAAAGGACTGGATTGGGTGAGCTTATCAATGTATTTTTTCCTCAGTTTGCTTTAATAGCTTAAGTAAAGATGCTGTAATACTGTTTTATAACTGTTGTACTTAGACTTGTCCCTTGAGGCTTGCCGAGTTAAATGCGGCGTCCTACTGCTTTCTTGCATTGTGCTTCTCACAAGTTGTAGTTACTCTGCCTGGTGTTAGTTTGCAGCACAAAATAACTTGCTTGTTTTATGGGAATGCTCTTGTTTCTTATTTAATATGTGCTGAAATATCCCTATACTGAACTTGATACGAAGTTAGTGTACTGACTCGTGGCAGAAGCTCGAACATGTGCTTCTTCTGAATGATAGAAGGATTCTCTAGGGCTGCATAAGATACCAAGCTTTAAAGATTGGGAGTGGAGGTTCCCCCCATGGGATGTAAAAGAAATAGGAGCAGCATAATATAAAAAGCTAGAGCCAGGCTGAAAGGAAAGTTTAGGCTAACTTGTTTCAATTACTTGGTGGCTTTCTGATACTTAATGTTAATACTGCCACTTTTAAGGGAGACAGTCTTGTAAAATTCTGTCTGTTAATCTAAGTGGTAGTATTTCTGACTTTTGAGAAGTCCTCTAGTAAAGACAAGAAGTCTGGCATTTCTTCATATTAAAACATTAGCATTGCTTCAGAAAAAGAAAGAAATAGATTATAGAATATTCCACTCCCCAAGTTACTAATCTTTTCCAGAGTGACTTGGTGACATCTTTGGCACATTTTTTTTTCTCTCTTCCCCAACTCCCCAAATTTGGTTAAAAACAAGGACTGTTGTTCTGAAATAACCAGTATCATAGTTAAACTTATTTAACTAGCAGTATGCAGCCGCTTCATCCTTGAAATGTAGATCTGGAAGCCTAAATATCCGAATTGCAGAATGTTCCCTAGAGGAAAGAAATTGCATCTGTAGTTGATATTTGTCTGCATTTTATGTTGGGTAGCAAGATGCAGTTGTTTGTTCTGGTAATACCATCTTCTGTATTTGTACAGTAGGTCATCTACAAGTCTGCAGTCCTGTTCTAATTAAGAATGTGCATCCCATATTAAAATGCACAGGCACATTTGTAAATTTGATGACAGTCTTTTCACCAGGCTTAATGTATAGACTAGTCCTGCCTCCTGAACTCAAGTTGGCTCATTGCCTGAACACTGCTTGAATTGAGAACAATAGATGTAAAGGAGAATGGGGTGGCAGTCTGTGTGTGTCTACCACTGCTGAATCTGTTAAAATGTTGTGTCCAATAGGGTCTTCATACTTTCTTGCTTTTCTCTCAGGATTCTGTAAGATTTAAAGATAGCATTAAGCAGTTATTTTTTTTTACCAGGACTAGAATTGAACATGCAATTTGGTTATAACATGACAACTAACATGGAAAAAACTTGACTAAAAAGCTTACTTAGGTTAAGGTATCTAAAAGCAAGCCTTGTAATTTAGGTATGTGAAGGCTTTTAAGGTTAATACTTGTTGCTTGGCTAAATTGTGGCATTTAGGTAAAGTCTCATGAGTTGTCAGACTTGAAGAATATGTATTTGAAATAGCATTAAAGCTTAATGTTTTCAAACCTCAGAATTTGAACTGTGAATACAGTTTGGTTCCTTTCTACAGGAGGTGTTCCAGACTGGTCAGATCACTGGATGGAGTTTACTTAACGCTGCAGATGCGAGCATTGGCTGGTGAAATTATCGCATGGGGCATGGCTACAGTGGTCTTTTAACTCAAAAATTAAACGTATCTTCTTAAGTCAGCAGAGGAAATGCCTGCAGCAGTTGTACATCACTTGCGGATGGTCACAGCTGTATGGCTGTTGTCCTCCACAAAGGATGCTGTCCTATGATGGGTTCTGCAGATGTGCTGGATATGGTGCCAGCATCTTGGATTGAGTCTGCAATTGTAATTTGCATTCACCTGAGTCAGCAGTTGTTCATCCAACCACATAACACTCCTGTATAACTGGCATACTCACACTGAGTCCCCTAAAACTGGATTTGTTAGATCTAATCCATCAGAGCCCTTCTCTCGCAGCAGTAAGAAATGGTGCTTTGGTTTTACCAATGAAAGATTGATCTGAGGGTTTACTTTCTGGTAGTAAGTGGTGAGTGTCATTGTTCTGCCACTGATGGCTTTACTGTCTCATTTTAGTTCCTCTAACCCATTGGGGAATTAACTTGTAATAATTAAGAATATGCCCATGGCAGGGAGTTGGAACTAGATCATCTTAAGTCCCTTTCCAACCAAAACCATTCTTTGTTATGATTCTGTTATAAGTGTTGGGGTTTTATAAATTATTCTCAGCAAATTCTGTTTCAGTGGCTCTCAGTTAAAAACTTTGGGGAGAAGGGCCAGGGAGGAGGGAGAAGCAAATTGGGACTCTATGGGTATATTTTCATTTGATAGTGAAAAATAGCTTTTGGAGTTCAAATTCCCTTTATCCAGATGTCGTTGGTGGGCTATGGTCTTAAAGTCTCCATGTCCCCTATTTAAAGCCAGTTCAGTAGCAGTTTACAGTCTGCCAGCCTAATGGCTAATAGGTAAGCTAATTAATTTTATGTTTCTACACAGACTATCTCTGTTTATCTTGAAGCATTGCCACTGACTGTCCCCTCGTCTTCTTCCTAATTTTGCTGATATGTTTGAACTGAAAGAACAGTGTGAGACACTTGATAAATACACTTTTCTGAAAGTTGCACAAATGGTGTGGGTGCTGTTCAGGTTATCTGTCTGAATCTTAAAGAAGCCCCAAAAGGCAGTAAAGTTAATCTTCAGAAAAAGGAGAGGGATTTCTTGGAGAGAAAAAAAAAAAAAAAAAGGCAAGTTGTTGTTATAAATTGCTATCTAGCAACTTGTCTTTTTTTTTTCATGAAGTCACAAATCTGTCTTCTACATTTGTGTTCAGTTACTTTCTAAGCAAAATGATTAGCACAGTTAATTAGTTAATATTGATACTGATGTGTGTTTATTGCAAAAAGTGCAAGTCAGAACCTGTTTGTCTTTGGTAAAGATCAGTTTCTTTCATCTGCTCAGCCTCTGTAGAAGTATTTGGCCACTTGCTTTGAAACACAGGCAAGAAGCAGCTCGGTGGCTGAGGACTATTACTGTTCCAGCAAATGCATCTACTCAGCACAGACATAACCTCTTCTCATTACAGTACAAAAAGGAAGGACAGAATGTAACCAGCTACTGCAGTGAGACTCTACCAGGCTGGGTACATGATGTACTTGGCCACAATTGGGCTTGTTTCACTGGACAGAAGATTTCTTCATCTCCCTCAGATGTTCACATAAACATGCTACCTCTCCAGAAACCCAGGGGAAGGTAAGCAAGAGATAAGTGACCTTTCGACTCAGATGCTTGGTAACTGTGCTTCAGGTTTCAGCTAAAACCATACGGACCAATTCTGTTACTGAGGGCAAAGTTAATGCCAGTGATAATGCTGGGAATAAACCTGAATGCACAAAAATAGAGGTGGGTATCGCCATCACATCACTCAGTTTCACCTTCAGTCTGTGGCAAAGCCCAATTACAAATCTGGCATGTCTAAAGATGATGATTGTACCATTCTAGTTAGCCTGTCTGAAATTTCCTTGATCAAACAATTGCATGTTTTATCAGTACGTACCAGAATACTCTTCCAGTTAAAGAGTTTTCCATATTCAGGTTAGAGAACACAATTACTTTTCAATCCCAGTCCTTTTCTTAGTGTTTTGTTTGTTTGGTTTGTTTGCAGACTTTCAAGCAGACCTTTTGTACACAACTTTGACTTCATAAATGCTATCAATGCTCAGCAGAAGTCCTGGAGAGCAACAAGATACAAGGAGTATGAGCACCTTTCCCTGGAAGACCTAACTAGAAGAGCTGGAGGTATCTATTCCAGAGCTCCCAGGTACTAAGCTCTTTTGTTTTGCCATAAACCGTACTGCTGCAGAGAATCTGCTTATATTTATCGTGGCTTTTCCTAGCCGTGTTTTGGGTTGTATTTCAGCTGTTTGATCAAGTTTCAAGACTTTCCAGCTCATTTTCATGGAGTGCCAACATGTTTTCATTTGAGTGATTATTCTGAGCACCTGTTTCTCAAGCAGTTGAGACAAACAGGGTCATCTTCCCTTTCATCTTGCCCAGTAAACCACTGCTGAATTCATATGTGCAGGGAAGCAGTGAAGACAGTCTCAAGTTTTCATCTCATCCTCCTGTCTACCTATTAGCTGTTTGCTGTAGTCAGGAGTTTCTGCTTGACTGTCTTCCTGATTATGCTAGTTCATAATTGCGATTAAAAAGCAGTGAACAGTATTCTGCTATTAAACTTGGTTACTCAAGATTTTCTGAAGGTCATTTTACTTTGATCACTTGCTAGGTCTGCTACCAAAGTCTTCTAACAGGAGTAGACTGTCTCATGAAGAAGCATGAAGTAGACCTGAGAGAGCCTTCAGGGTCTTGCAGATTATGTGGCAGAGAGTGGTGATGGAGATAGATGCATGATCCTGTACATTAATTTGAGAACCTGAGTTCTTTGATCTGAAGATCCCTTCTTTACAGCTGTTTTACCTTCTTTGTACTGTTTCTTCTTCCACTGTTGATGCTGCTGTGGGTAGGAATGCTACTTTGTCCAAACTGTGGCAATTGTATATTTGTAGAAGGTCCTAGTATACAATAAAACTCCTGATTTGCTTGGGAGTATTATGCAGATTATTGTGGCTTCATCATAAAGTCAGGATTAACCTTGTAGATGGTCTTAAATACAGTGTACAGTAATCTGTTCAGAACCTCTGTTGCACCATGCAGTGCCATGACAGCATTTTGTTGGCCGTCATGCTTTCAGAACGAACACCAGTGTCCAATGTTTGTGAATGGCATGATTTATGGGACAAACATCAGCTTATGTGAAAGCTGAGTGCAGGAAGCTCTTGGCTTGCTGATATATCATAGAATCATGAGATAGTCTGGGTCAGAAACGGCCTTAAGATAACCTAGTTCCAACCTCCTTGCTATGGGCAGGGGCACCTTCCATTAGACCAGGTTGCTTAAGGCTCTGTCCAACCTGGCCCTGAGTACTACCAGGGATGGAACATTAGATTGACTATGAGAAAGAAATTCTTTACTATAAGAGTGGTGAGGCACTGGAATGGGTTGCCCAGGGAAGTTGTGAATGCCCTGTCCCTGGTGGTGTTCAAGGCTGGGTTGGACAGAGCTTTGGGTGGCATGGTTTAATGGGATGTGTCCTTGCCCATAGCAGGGGCGTTGGAACTAGATGATCTTAAGGTCCTTTCCAACCCTAACTATTCTATGATTTGTGACTTTCTTGGGCAGCCAGTTCCAGTGCCTCAGCACTCTTGTAGTAAAGAACTTCTTCCTTATATCCAACCTGAATCTCCTCTGTTTAAGTTTGAACCCATTAGCCCTTGTCCTATCACTACAGTCCCTGGTGGATAGTCCCTCTCTGGCATCCAGTATGTAAGCATCACTTGGCTGCAAGTAGTAGATAAGGACGAGTAACATTAATACTTCAATAGTCACAGTAAAAGCTTGCTCCAGGGAAGTCTCCAGGGTAAGTGGGACTGCAGTTATTGAAGTGTTGATGTGTCTGTGTCTGCAATTAAACAGTCTGTGGCTGCTGTCAGTGCATGCTGCCAAGGCACAGTACCTTCTGCTGTCAGATAACTTGTGATGGCAGAGGTATGGAATAGCTGTTGCAGAGCTGTCTTGATGCAGTTGTTGAAAGTCACCTCAGTACTTCAGATTGATTCAGAAGCATTTGACCTCAGTGACTTGTAGGATAACGTCGTTCCCTCAGGGAAGGATTTGAGTAGGTCTTGCATCCTGCTGAAACTAATCTCTTTAGATGGACACCCACTCATCTTAGATGAAGTCTGTTTCAAATTGCACTTAAGTGTGAAGTGCAGCTAGTAGCAGCTAGAAGATGACAACTGATACACAACTGATTCCTTGACCACAGTGTGATATGTTACTCAGAAGCATTTTCTTCTCTTTAGACCAAAGCCTGCCCCTCTAACACCTGAGTTACTCAAAAAAGTTTCAAGCTTGCCAGAATCCTGGGACTGGAGAAATGTGAATGGTGTCAATTATGTCAGCCCTGTTCGGAATCAAGGTAAAAAAGAAATACCAAAACTCTGAATGAAATGCTGTATGGATCCTTTGCTGTACTTTGTAATTTCCTGTTAACAAGCAGGTTTTATCTGGTGTCTTGAAGTTGACAAACAACCTGTGGGAACTGTGTGGAATCCTGGCTAACAATACTTTGCCAAAATTGGTGGTGGTACTGGCTTACCCACTCAGCAGTGTCTCTTGCTGTAGTGAAAGCCAATTACCACAGTGCCCTGCATAAAGACAGCTGTTATATCCAAGCAGTCTCAGTCATGGTTTTCTGCATGCTGACAGAGCTGATGTACATTTAATTCTTTCCTTAATTACTGCTGATGGCAAATTATCATGCAGTTTTCATGAATAAGCCCATGAAATTGTTTATACTGCCTCTAAATCTTATCACCCTGGTAACTTCAAGAATTGAATGGCTACTTGCACATGCACTATGAAAAGTGTAGACACTGATAAATATAGAATATTTGTAAAAGCACTTGTTTGTCCCTATGCTAGAGAAGTATTTAACTCAAAGTAGACTTAAAAGGATACTGTTCTGATGTGTGTTTATAGGGATTGCTTTTACAGCACTGTGGTGTGGGATATCTGAATTAGATTATTACGTACTGGAGGCCAGGAGTGGACTCAGTGTGCCCCTTCCCTGCTCCGCCACTGCCAAATAAACTTGCATCTATTGGTAGCTATCTGGTTGCAACTTTGAGGGGGAGGGATCATGGTGGTGAAAGGGTGACTTAAATCACAGGTCCCTCATTTATAGCTTGATGGTCCTGCCAAATACTGGTAGCAGAAGTAGCCTAGGAAGGCCTGTGAGTTCTAACCCTAAAGCTGACACACAGCATCACTGAAAGATGGTAAGCGAAATGATACAGACCTATGTAGGTGCAAGTTCTGTGCTTTCTCCTGGTGTAAACTGAATATCCCAAGGGCACTTTTACCTTCCAGGCAGTTGAACACTCTGTCCCGAACTTGCCCTTTCTCTCGTGTTGCTTGAAAATTTCTCTAAATGAAAACTAGCCCGTTGCTGTCAATAATAAAGCTGCCTACATGTTTTCTTACAGGAAATCCTTACAGAATCCATACCGAGTATGTTAAATGACTGTGAAATATGCATTCTTCTTCATTCAGTTAGAATTTTAGCTTTCAGGGGGGAAAAAAACTCCAGATGACCTTGTACAAAATACTGCTGACATACAAATTCTTGCTTATGGTAGCTTGTATGATTTTTTTGAGGCATTGGATATCAATATTTAATTAAAATGATAGTATTAGAAGGTCTTTGTTGTATATTATTAGGGTTATTAGATGACTAATTTGAAAATACTGTAGGGGAAAAGGCTGCAAGCAGTAAGATACGAGTTTTCTGGCTCATACAGAAAGAATTGCTTGAAGTTCAAGATCATGACTTCACAAGTATCATAGAGTCAATGCTCTTTACCTGAGAAGAAACAAATGCAGTATCTGAAGTGGACGAGAATGAAAAGGGAAATGTGCATTCTCTGTAGAATACCTTGAGACATGTCAGGCTTCATGCAACTACAGTTGTCTTAGACTGTAATATTTACTGCCAGCACGTTAGCATCCGTGGTAGCATTTCCTGTAGTCAAGAAAGTAAAAGATGGAGTTCTCAAGTTGTTTATGGAGTGGCAACTGCATCTTCAAGCCAAGATATGTCATCTTTGAAGACAGTCTGGTTGTTACTTGTTATCAACTTTACAGGCAGAAGAAGGGAGCCTACAGATATTGCTAGCCTCAGAGTGCAGTTCCAATTTCTTGCTGGCTTTTCTGCAAGCTTTTTCTGCAGATCAAAGGAGGTGAAAAGCCTTGTCAGCTGATTGTTCACTAGATGTGCTGTGTTTCCTTTTTACTGCTCAGAATCTTAACAGCCCTTTGTGGTGGAGTGAGTGGAATCTGATAGGGCTTAAGCTTTAATTGTCTCTGGAAGACAATTTATGTGAGGTCTGAGAAAAACAACTACTCTTACAGCTGTGCTGACGTTGCTGATATAGTGTGGTTGTGATGCTGTAGGTGTCACAATTAGGGCTTTGGGAGCAGGAAAGAAACATAGCAATCACCCCAACAGACTTCAGACTGAAATGGGTATGTTAAGTCTTATTTTTTACATCTTTGAACACAAGATGCAACAAAGTGTTCTTCAGCGTGGCCTTTCTTGGCTGCTATGACTGTAGGATGAGTGGGAGGTGCCTTTCACTGCTTTGGTTTGTCCTGCTGGGCAAAGAGCATTCATTTTCGGGCTGATTTTGCCCCTTCTCTTCAAAGATATGTCTAATTGAGTGAAGGTGCAATTTCATGAAGTCTTGCTTTTGTAATAGCTCTGCTTCTATACACCCACACAGTTCAGGAGAAAGTATTTTGTTTTGTTCCTCAAGCCTCCCTCATTTTCATAGCTCTGCAATATTTGACTTTCCTACTGTCAGGAAACAAAAGGAAATCTGGCACCTTGGTGACAATCAGTAGATAAAATAGGATCTCATCCAAGTAATTGTCGTTCCCTGTCATGCTTGTCATTCCACCACCAAAGGTGTTACAGGAAGCTTCTAGGAAGTGAAGAGACCTAAAACTAGACCCAGTACTAAATCTTAATGCAAAAGTAAAGAGACTTAACTCTGCTAGGAAACAGAAAGGAAATTTCTGCAAAGCCAGTGTACATGTCCTTGGGAGGTAAGGGGAGCTGGGATGAATCCACTGTATCAAGCCTGCTCTTTGTACCACTTGACTTCCAGAAGTTGCTTATTTTAGGAGTAGCTATAGGAGTGGAATATTTTTTTCAACTGGATATTGCAGCAATAGATGCATTGTTAGGTAGAAATAATCTAAAAGGGTATTGTCAGCATTCACTTAAAGTAGATCATTGCCCCGTAGCATACGTGCTCCATAAAGGCTTGTAGTTTGTGAGCCTTTTCAGCCCTGCTAATGTGGTCCCCATTGGTTCATTCTGAAGGAGTAGCATAGCTTTTAAATGATGCTACTGGAAAACACTGTAGAGCAGTGTGTTATCTATTACTGCCATTCAGAGGGATCTTGACATGCTTGGGAGGTGAATCAGTACTATTGTCATGAAGTTCAATAAGGACAAGGGCCTGTACTGGTTTGGGGCAGTCTCAAGAACAACTACAGGCTGGGCAGAGACTGGATTTGAGAGCAGCTCTGAGGAGAGTGACTTGGTAGTGTTGGTTGTCAGGGAGCTCCTCATGAACTAGCAGTGTGCACCTGCAGCCCAGAAAACAGCTATGTCCTGGGCTACATCACCAGCAGTGGGACCAGCAGGTCCAGGGAGGTGGTTCTCTCCCTTTACTCTCATAAAACCCCACTGAAAGTCCTGCATTCAGTCCTGGGGGCAACAACACAAAAAGCACATGGAGCTGTTGGAAGAGTTCAGTGATTCTTGAATAAGCTCAGTTTTCCTTCAGAAGTTGTTACTAAACAATTACATGCTTAAAAGCTAAATGCTAAATGTATATTTAACTTGGAGGGGGGATTGGTGATGTTTGGTTTTAGTTTTGGTTTGTTTTTTTTTTTTTTATCTAGCAGTGTTCAACTCCCAATCAGTGTCTGGTAGGTTTTGACACTTTCTAGGGGACTCTAGCAGTAGTTGTAGCTGAATGCAGGTGGCTTGCCTTGTCTACATGTTACTGACTGCTCTTTATGTTCTTTTTTTATCCTCTCCTCAGGCTCCTGTGGTAGCTGTTACGCATTTTCCTCCATGGGCATGCTGGAAGCAAGAATACGTATCCTCACAAACAACACCCAGAAACCGATCTTTAGTCCACAGCAGGTTGTGTCTTGCAGCCAGTATTCTCAGGGTAAGTACACTGGTGTATACAAAGACAACTTTCAGTAGTGAGAATGCTGCAGAAGGAGACTGTATATTAAAAACGTCTCTGCCTTCCCCATCCATTGTTTAGGTTTTAGTGTTTTTTTTTGGGGGTTGGTTTTTCTTTTTCATAAAGATAAATACTTAAAAAGATTTTGCAATATTAAAAATATATGCAGAAAATATTCCAGAGTTGTCAGCACACCTTTATGGTGGGGTTGGGATTGAGCCAAGAGTAGGTGGTCTCCTGCTGAGAATGTTACTGGATTTTAGGTAGATCTACCTGGGAGATGAGAAATATCTAAGGAGCAGGACTGAAAATACAGCTAAATTGCAGTTCATACCTGGAAGAGTGGAACTAAATGTTTTCCCAAGCCATATTCAGAGGGAGGAGGAGCATACGGGGTGAAGGAGATGAGCAAAAGCAATGACTGAAGGGCAGTACCTGTGTTAGGACAGGTCATTTTACTGCCTGTAACTAACTGCTCTTCCTGGTTGGGAATGCTAAGAGCAGTTGGATAAGAAGATGGTCCATGCATTAATGTTTCCGATATAGCTCCCACTGATGTGAATTTTATCTTGTGTGTTTCAGAAAGCTAGCTATAGATAATGGGAATATTAGTGGAATGAAAACTGCATTTTGTGTTCAATACTATTTCTAAAAGCACTCCAGAAGATTTCAGTTGGAAGGTCTTCCACCTCAAATAACTCTCCAAGGGATTAAGCAGATGTTTTTTTGTTTAGGTTGCGATGGTGGCTTCCCATACCTCATTGCTGGCAAGTATGTCCAAGACTTTGGCGTGGTGGAAGAGGACTGTTTCCCTTACACAGCCCAAGATTCTCCATGCACTTTCAAGCGCAGCTGTTACCACTACTACACGTCTGAGTACCACTATGTTGGCGGTTTCTATGGGGGATGCAATGAAGCCCTGATGAAACTTGAGCTTGTGCTGCATGGGCCAATGGCTGTTGCCTTTGAGGTTTATAATGATTTCATGCTTTATAAAGAGGGAATCTACCATCACACTGGGCTTCAGGATCGCTTCAATCCTTTTGAATTGACCAATCATGCTGTCTTGCTGGTGGGCTATGGTACAGAGCCAGAAAGTGGTGAGAAGTTCTGGATTGTGAAGAACAGCTGGGGTACCTCGTGGGGAGAAGATGGTTACTTCAGAATCCGCCGTGGCACTGATGAATGTGCAATTGAAAGCATTGCAGTGGCTGCAACTCCTATTGCAAAATTATAAATGCAGAGGTCTTCATGCAGTGCCTTGTCCCCAGCCATAAGAATATACTGATTGATAGGGACTGTGGTTAAAATCTGGCCCCTTACTTGAGCAGGGGAGCTTTAATGATGTATTCAGGAATAGAGAAGACAGTTTCCCTAGGTGAGAGGATGAACACTGTAAGCTCTGCTCTGTGCACTGAAGGCTTCCTCTCAAGTCTGACTAGAATACAGTGACTGTTTTGGTAACAGCGGTGATAGTTCTTCATCACTGGATGTACATCTTCAGTCACTAGTTTTATTTTCTTCCTTGGTCAGTCTTGATCTTTGAATCTCAGAGGGAAGCTTCTGATATGATAATCGGTAACTACTCCGAAAGGACATTGTAGTGCCTTACTTCTCAGAAATCAGGAAATCACTGCAGTTTAGAACCTGTGTTTGGGGAGGGAGTGGGCAATTACACTGATTAAAAGGAGATTTTAAAGCTTTAAATGTCTTGCAAAAACTGCATGTCAAACCCTTATGACAATGAAAATCAATTCTACATTTCAGGCTGTTACTGAATGTTCCAGTTCTGGATTTTATTGCTGTGCTTTCCAATTGATCATCTCAGAGTTCAATAAAAATTACCTCTCTCTAGAGGAGCTTGTACTTGTGGAAGCAGTTGGTTCTTTCAGTCACCTCTCTTCAGTTTTGAACTTCCTGTCAAGAGCTTTTTACTTAAGCAGGACCTGAAGTGGTGGAGAAGGAGGATGAGAGGGGAGAGCAACAAGGAATCATCCAAGGAACACCAGGATTCTCACAGAAGGTGCTATCAAGCAAGTTGTCTAGGAGCCTGGTAGTCCTTGCTGTGGAGCTGGGGCAGTTCATTGAGTAAATTGACTAATTTCCCACTAATCCTGTTTAAGTTATCTCTTAACTTGTTGCCTTGTTCCCTTCAAACACACAAGGTAGAAGATAGGATGAGAAAGTTGGGGCTGTTCAGCCTGGAGAAGAGAAGGCTGAATGGAGACCTCATAGCAGCCTTCCA
>JASSUY010028284.1:26793-43572 GCA_032466535.1 Forpus xanthops | reverse complement strand
ATGACTTTCCATATTTTGTAACAAACTATCACTTCTCTATTTCCTTTTTTAACACGAATCATAATCTATTCTATCACGGAAGTATGGTAGTTCTCAGCAGTGAGATCTATTTCCAGCTTTGATGTTAGAATAGAGGGGACAGGCACTACAGCTCCTTTTGCTTGTTTCCTCATCTATAAAATATGGATAATGGCACTTATTTCTGTGACTAGTTCAGGCTTTTATAGAGGAGAAGGATTACTGACTACCATTATGTGCCAGTAGTGGTACTGGTATTCTGTGCAATTGTAAGCTGTGCAACTGGCTGAAAAAATGCTTTGCAGCTGAAAATGACACTGAGCCTTTGGGCATGGGACTGATACCCTTGGCTGTGGAACTTTTAAACAGAAGCCTGTCAGCTCTGGTTTTGCTGTTGGTTATTGCAGTCTGTCTGCAGCAGTGATATCTCTGTATCGCATCATTTTGCTGGAGAGTTAGAAATCTACAGCAGTTGAGAGGAAGCGTCCCTTGTGATAGTTGAACAGCGAAGTCAGTAATCATAAAGTAAAATTTCCTGCAGGAGATTTCCCTAACTCAAGCCAATCATAAATATGGTATGAAAGTTCATTTTATTCAACAGTCTGTCATTGTAAATAGTCCTTGTACCAGTAATGGAAACTGTGATTGTGCTTTTATTACTGTAAATTTTGGGTTGATTGTATGGTGTTTTATCTTGTTTTTGAAAATTGTGTTGAGAGAAATAGGAAAACACTGAATTAGATTGATTTACATTTACCTGTTGAGTAAGAAACAGGCTGCAAGGGTAAGCCTTCTCCTTCCTTCTATGCCCTGTTGTTCTGAATTACGAGGAAGTCTCCTCTGGGTTTGCTGCAGTTAGTTTGGGAGCTATGGGGCAATGTTAGAAATAGCAAACTGATGTTGTCGTGTGCTGTTCAATTTTACTGTGTGCCAGATAATGTTTCGACATCGAAATTTGCCAATGTGGTGTATCTGAGTATTTATACATGTGTGTGCAGTGATTATAATGGGAGATAACTAGCATTGTTATGTTATTTTTCTGCAATGATAATGTGAAAGTCCTTGATTAATACTGTTGAAGATCCTGATCAGTACTGTTAAAGATCCTGGTATTACATTTATATGTTATGGTAGCTGTGTGTAAACAATGCCTTATAAAGGTTTAAAGATTCTAAGCTATAAAAAGTGCAATAAAATTATATACATCACAGAATGGAGCCAGTTTGATAAAAGTAGAAATAAATACACAAGAAAAGATACAGAATAGGGCAGATAATGGCTATTTTTATTTATTTTTTTCTTTTTAAAATACTGAAGTTCTGTGTTTGCTTTTTCTTTAACTTGATTGATTTTTCTCTCCCCAGGATTGGAATCTGACATGGCACACAGAGAATCCAGACTTCACCCCATGCTTTCAGAACACAGTCCTGGTCTGGATTCCTTGTATTTATCTGTGGATCTGCTTCCCAGTGTACTTCCTATACCTTCGTTATCATGACAGGGGATACATACAAATGTCAAACCTCAACAAAGCCAAAACGGTATGTAATTTCTTAAAAGCAGAATTTATTATGCTTATCTGGAAGTTTGAATCTATTCTCAGCTATATTTTAGCATGCTGTTTTTGTTATGCATCAATCATGGCCTGTGTGCACACTTAAGCTATAACTTATTTGTTCTGCTTGTGTTTGATTTCCAAGCCTTATGCGTTTGTTGCCCTTTTATCAGTAGGCATTCTAAAATGTATTGTGACAGAGCAAAAAAGCATGCAAATGCTTTGTAAGACCAGATAGAAAAAAAAAAAAAAGGCTTTATAAGGCAGCTTAATCTCAAGGCCTTTATTTCAATAATAAGATTTTGTTATCCTGTCAGCTTCTCAAATTGCACAGCATAGGTTTCTAGATCTGCTGCAGATACTCCGTTCTACTTCTGTTAAGAAGTAAGTACTTAATGTTTTCTTACATTTTTTCACCTCCAGTAGAATAAGAGAAAAGTTTTAAGGACTATAATAGCATGATGTATTGGAGAGGTTTTGCCTCTGTAATCTGTTATTCAGGAATGAGATTCACCAGCTTTTTGCTTCATAATACGCTGAATGACATGGTACTAAAGATTAGTAAACACTTCTCTTCTAGTGGGGATCCAGTAGGTAAAGCCAAATTACTCTTTTTTTTAAGCATGTTGTAGAATTGCCCAAAAGAGATGATCTAATTTTGACTCTTCTACGAGCACATAACATCTAGTGTTCATATATATATTGTGCTGCCTAATCTGTGAACTGATGTATGAAATACACTTTTGTATTGCAGGCTTTGGGCTTAATACTGTGGATAGTCTGCTGGGCAGACCTTTTCTACTCTTTCTGGGAAAGAAGTCAAAATATTTTTCGAGCTCCATTTTTTCTTGTTGGGCCGACAGTATTGGGTATAACAATGGTAAGTTCTTCTGTTACAGCCTTTGTTCATGCAAAGCCTGAAGCAATAACATACATCTTGGTATTATTCAGTGTTGTAATTCTTTAAACTACAATCTTTACATAAAGACTTAGTCTGCATTTGAACCATGAAATGTTTACTCTGAAATGTCCACTTTCGTTTAATAAAAAAAATAAAATTTTATTACTTCCCCTTTCCCCAAGCCAGCTGTGCTTAGTGTATTGCATTGTCAGCACACAAGCCAGTGCTAGTTGTCTTGCCTTATTTTGGCAGGCTTCAGCTACTGTTCATTTAATAGCTTGTCTCAAGTGCGGGATTGAGAAATCAAGTTGGGAGAACTGATTAAACCTACATAATACAAATCACACTGAACTTAGTAAAAGACTGACAAAGGCATTAGCTTATTAAGTATTTCGCTACAAACTCTTGCATATGACATTCGTAAGTGCATGTTTTCATTTGATGGCATGGTGAAAAGCCTTAAATGCCAGGAGGCACACAGGTGTCCCCAGCTAACTCTTTTCTACCTAGATGCACAAATATTGTCTATTTTCGTACCAGTAGTCTCCATTTCAAGGAAAATGCAAAAAAGCCTTGCTATTAATTTCTTGTCAGCTGCCTTATATTTATCACAGGCTTGAAATGCTAGTGATTAAACATGATACTCAAGGGGGAGACAGGGCAGGATACAGTCACCCCAGCAGCAGCACCAACAACAATAAAAGCCAAACAAAAACCCCCAACTGCCTTCAAGCATGCTGACTGATGCAAGAACTGTTAAATGGTTTGTGGTCATTTAATAGTGCAGTTGTCAAGCCCTTGTTGGGGTGAGTTGAAACACGTGTTACAGCAACCAAGATTACTAAGTTATACCAGCTTCGTAAAGGTCTCTGAAAACACACAAAATACAGAGATAGAGTAATATTTGATCAGTGTTCTTTGGTGATGTGGCTTGTGTGGAAAGAAGTATTTTTATTTTAAAAAGAACTAGTCTTGGAAAGGATACAGTGTTCCTATAATTGCATGTTGACTTGTGGTGTAGAACCACAAAATTAAAGTAGTAAAGACTGGCAGCTTTTGACAGTGCTGTTGTGTATGTGGTCATTTACTTCTGTGTCGTACATATTTCTTTTCAATTTTTTTTCCACTTCTTATCTTTACTGCTCTAGCGCATGTAATACTTAAAGGTATTTTTGAATTACACTTAAAATCTCTGGGTGTTCCTAGGAGTTACTGGATTCGGAATATTCAATAAGCACACTTTGACACAGTATCTTGTATATATGTATTATGTTGTAAAACGTACTGTGTAAATACAGTTTTATCTTATTTGTCCACAGTTGCTTGCCACATTTTTAATACAATATGAAAGAATAAAAGGAGTCCAGTCTTCAGGTGTCATGATGATTTTCTGGCTCATTTCATTGACATGTGCCACAGTCGTTTTCAGATCCAAAATAAAACATGCCTTAAATAGGGTAAGTGATTGCTAGCCTCATTCAGTTGAAAATAATCCTAAGTACTGTAGTGATAGAGTAATTGCTTTCTAATTGTGCTAGTTAAGTCAGTGAATAATTAATTCAGTGTACCTTTGTTCTTTAAGGAATAAAAGCAAAATAAGAAAGACATAATGGCTCTCCTTTAGAAACGTTAGTGCAAACCATAGTGACCTTAACTGCAGCAACAGTTGCCAAGAAAATTTTCCTAGCTGTTCCAGAAAGGGGATGTGCCTGCTGAGTACAATAAAAGTGTATTATTTTTGATATGAAAACTGTTCTGGGCGTTTACTTCAGCTTCCTGTTGTTGGTACAGTGGATTTCCAAAAACACGTGGTCTGATGGTTATGTGGTCTCATCTGCTGAGACAAAATGAAAGTGTACAAGTGAAATATTTTTATTTCAGTCTGTTTTATAGTAAGGCCACCTCAGATATCGGATTAATTGTGGAGCTGCCTTAAAATGGCATCATTTTGATTTCTTGACATCTTTAAGGGGTAGGGTGAATTTTGAGAACTTTCACCCAACTTTTGTCTTTAGCTATTGGGAGTGGGGTTTTGCTGGTGAGGGTGGGAGAATGTCCCCGTCTGTCCTGTGCTTTGACTTTGGATGCTTATGCTTTATGTATCAGTCCTGATCTGAAAAATGGAGGAAGCTCTAGAATTTGAGTGGTATGCAACAAATTGTAATCTAATTTTTGCTCCACTAATTTCTATGTGCATAGTAATTAATAAATTTAGCTTGAAAACTTCTTGCCACCCAGTGCATAAATGCCTGACTCATGTAAAGAATACATTGCCTTCAGATTGATGCATGCTATATTAGTACAAACAGTGTCTTAAAGAGACCCTCTACAGAAGTTCATGCTTTGTGTGTTTATTGCAGTGGTTGTTTAAATGGTATCTTTCATCTCCTTCCCCCTTTCTTTACCTTCCCTTAACCAAAAAAGACATTGACTTTAATTTGCATGGGGTTGGGTAGTGTAATATTTGTAGAATTTACAACTGGTTTATGTTTAATAGTAATTTAATAATAATTTAAAAAAATTCCTCAAGCCTGCTAATTGGAATATCACTTTCCTTTGTAGGGTGCTGAAGTGGATGCGTTTCGTTATGCCACGTTCTGCATCTACTTTATCCTGTTACTTGTACAGCTCATCCTATGTTGTTTTCCGGAACGACCACCTTTGTTTTCCGAAACAGTAAATGACCCTGTAAGTGTTCAGTCTGTACTATCCTATGTGCAGTATTCTGTACAATGAGTTAGAGAGTGATAGTTCTCAAATGCCAGATAATTAAAATCTGCTTGACTTGTTTGCAGTAAAGTGTTCTTTCTGTTCTTTCATTGCTGATATGGAAGATGAATCCCATAACATGCAAAACAGGGTGGACTGTATGTAAGAGAATGAAGGAAATATATTTTTTCAGTAATTTTTGAATAGCATTCCTGGAGGTTAAGTCATATGATTTTTATTCAATAGTTCTTTTGGAAATCAGTGGGAAATACTGATTTTAAATGCTGTCCTCTTAGTCAGCCAATACTGTTGAGTAGGCAGTAACTCATAAGGATGTGCATTCCCTTCCTCTTGAAGGTGGGGAAGAATCTGCACCTGGAAAAATTGAGAATCTGGGTAGATGCTTTTGATTTCCATATTTACCTTTCTTGTGTCAAGCAGAAATGTAATCAGCATGATTGTAAAAGCAGCTAGCATTAGAGGGTGGTCTGCATATAGGAATTTAATTTTGTCTAGGTGTATATGTTCTTAACTGTAGGTTAGCTATATGGCATGGATCTAAAGGGACCCAAGAGATGTTGGGTTCTTATAGTGCTTGCTTAGCCCCAGGCTAGACCTCCTGAGTCACTGTAGGGTGACACTTGTCACTGCCAGGAGTTTGGATGTGCCAGTATCAAGTTTAGAAACCTCAGTTCTTGTGTTGAATGGCTTTAGTTAGTTATTAAAAATAAGGTGTAATTCTGGTTTGATGGCTGTTAGGCATCTGTTAGGCACTGACTTATGAAGAGAGGTGTGAAATGTGTGAATGTGTGAAGGGGGAAATAAGTGTTGCTTTTACTGTGGAAAAAGTCCATAACCAGTTGCACTTAATTAATTACCTCTCTGTTGGTATCCAGTGTACCAGTGGTGCTCTGCATTACCACTGGCAGTCAGTCTATACGTATATGCCTGGAGGAAAGAGTATATTGCTTAGTCTCTGGATCCTCTTCATCTTTAGGTTCTTTTCATCTCATGTGGATATGAAATGTATATGACAGGATGCTGTGGATATATGGAAATATATTTATGGATGTATGAATATATAGATATATTTCTGTTTTGATCATAGTTAAAGTAATTACAGGGTGCTTTGATACTACAGTAGTTTAGTTTTGTGTTCTGAGTGTTTCTAGGACTGTCTATAGGAAACAGGGAAGACTTAAAATTTTAACCTTCTTTTCATGAGTGGTGTATTTGTTGAGTCTTAGGATGGGGAAAAGAACAAAGCAGGTCATATTAGTTAGTCTTAAATTCTGCTTTATTCTCTTCTGCTAACCAGAAATTTTGAGTAAAATCTTATTATATGTTTACTTAAGCCAAAAAACTACAGTGAAATCTCTTAAGACGTAGGTGCTGGTGTGTATAGAAGTCAAACAGTGTGTTTTGTCTTGTTTTCTCTTCGTTTGCATTGCTGATGCGCAGACTTGTTACAACTTGTCTTCATTCTGTCTGCATGAATGTCAGTAGGATTAATAGTTCTTTGTGTAACAACTCAATTTATCAAAACCAGTACTGTTTTAACGGTAATCCAATATGTTTTAGTGTTTTAAACTTTTACTTTATGCAGGTGAAGTCCAGTTTTTGGTGATAGAAGATCTAGTGGATATTTGAATTTAGTTTCCACCTGCAAGTCGATTAAAAAAAAAATTATAAAGGAAAAAAAGTAATACAGCATTTTATATAAAATTCAGAATATTTTGTAATATTGTTGAAGTTGAAAGTATTCCCTGTATATGCTGAAGTAGAAACGTGTCTGTCAGGAATGCTGCCATAGCTGAAGGCTGAAATAACCAAACTCACTTTTCCTCCTTTTTTTAATTTCTCTGAGTTTAAAACCTTTTATTTATTCATTAAGGGATGGTGTGGGATTTGCTTGCAGTCGTTTTGTTGCAAGTGTTTAAATACTTTGGAAATGTGGAACTCTTATCCGTACATACTCTCGTTGTTCCCTGCAAAGTTGCGCAGAACTTTGTTGTGTGCAGAAAAGGAAATGCAGGAGCCTGTTTCATGTAGCTTGTTTACAGCACACTGCAATTATAGCTTAGTGGAGAAGGCAGGCTACACAAACATGAGTTGAAAAAATGCAAATCTTGGAATTCTTGGCTCTGCCTTTTTAAAGTGCAGTACTTTAATGGTGTTTGGTGACTTCTGTAGATGGAAATACCTGAGCTGCTCCAATTATAGTTGATGAAATCTTAGTGGTCTGTGTGCTGAAGGAGTGGCTAGTTTTAGCATTCTTTATGTGCTGTTGAGAGCAGTGAAAGAGGGAAGAAAGAAATCTGCACTGGAATTCTGCAAATGAATCACCTTCAGTGCCTTTGAAATTCTTCCAGCCTTCCTCTCCGTGGTTTTAATCCAACCAGATTAGGAGAGAATGTTAACCTGAAGAGCAGTTAAAACAGCCATTGGGCTAGATGTAGAACGTGAGCTGTCTGTGTACCTTTATGGTTACTGAAGTTTCCTGTGCTTATTGATGGATGAAATGCAGAGGTTTAGGGGCTGTTTTGGGTTGCTGTTACTGAGTTGATATTTTTTTTTCTTTTCATTTGTACACTGTTCTGATGGAGTCACAGTGCTTAACTGTGAGAACAGTACAACTGAACTGTTAATTTATGACCAACTGACTGCCCAATTAACATTTATGCTGTCATGGTAGCACACCTTGCATTGCTACTGGTAGGCACGGGTCATGACATCTTGAGTGATTGTCTGGCCTGTACTATCTTAAAAAATTCCCTCAACTACTTGTTGTGTTACTGATACGGGATACTGCTCTTCCTGTGCCCCAGTGGCCTACTCACAGCCCTGAAGCTGTGCTTGTGTTTCTTGAACAAGCTGTCAGTGGGATAAATGACAAGAGTAGTAATGTGAAAATAAATGTGAAAACAAAAGGAATTTCGAAACCATCTTTTCTGTTCGGTTTGTTTCTTTTGGCCCTGGATCACTCAATTTGTATGTGGATTGATTTCTTTTTTTCTCCTTCAGAATCCATGTCCAGAGTTCAGTACTTCTTTCCTCTCCAGAATCACTTTCTGGTGGATCACTGGGTAAGATCAAGATGATGCATAAAGCACCAGTTAAAGTTAGATGCCTTTTTAGGATCCTGCTTCTGGAATTGAATTAAGCAATAATCATGCAATAATGATTTTGGTTATTTTGTAGATAGATTTCTTTTTTCTTTTAAATTTTATTAATATTCATTACTTCCTTTGTGGAGACTTTGTAGTTTAAACTTTTCCAATATATTTAGTATGTTTGCTGAAAAAAGATAATGAAAATTCTTTGGGAAGAAGATAGAAGTTATCTGTTATATTTAGAAACTAGGACATTCAAAACTGCTAGCTCCAATAGGTGTGGGTTCTGTTTATTTTTCATTAACTTAGGTTAGGTTATGCTGTATAATTTGATCACAACACATGTTCTTGTGAGTTAAAATACAGAAACATGTAAAATAATAGTGGTGTATAGTTGTGGTTGGTATTTGGCCAGAGTTCTAACAGAACGCTAGATGAAAGGCATTGCTTTGTAAAATTAAAGGGTAATAAAAATTTTTAAACTTTGTAGGCATGGGAACATTAATTGCCTGGCTGATTTTCAAATGAGATCAATGCATGCTTTCTTTTATTTTCCCTGAAATTTGAATCCAGTGGCTTATCCTGGATCCTTAGCTGTTTAAGTATCTTGATTCTCACGGTAAAGACAGTAGGTTGTATGTTTTAGCATCTGAACCTGTGTTACTACAGGTGCTTTTGCATACATTTTTGTAAGCGCTGTCTCTGTTTTGGGGCTAGATGTAAGGACCAATGTCTTACGGCATATATGTATCTATGCCGTAAGACATATATATGCACAAATACACACATAGACACATATCTCTAGTGTTCTTAAATATATAGTGCTGATTCTTTCTAACACAGGTTGATGATTCAGGGTTATCGGAGACCTTTGGAAGCCAAGGATTTGTGGTCATTAAATAAAGAGGACAAATCGGAGGAGATAGTGCCAGGTTTGGCTAGAAACTGGGCAAAAGAGTGGGCAAAGACCAAGAGGTAAGTTCAGTTCTCCTGGCTGTTGTGTCTTTCAAGATGTGGAAGTTGAAAAGCTTAAGTTACTCAGCCTCTTCTTAGAGGTGTTTGTCATCCATTATCAAGCCTGTTTTTGTAAGGCCCAAGTGGCAGCTCTGTATTCCTCCTTAGGTGCATACAGAACAGGAATTAAGTAGGGTGTTGTGTGTCTTCTTTATGAAAAGCTGCATCAAGTTTCCCTTAGTCTTCTGTGATCTAAAGCTGATTATTGTTTCTTTTGATGTATGTTTTTTTCCCTTGGGGAGGGAATGTTTTTACAGTCAAACTTCAGTCATAATTTAGGAGCTTGGGCTCCCTCTATAGTTACTGAAGCCACAGGAGGGCAACTCAAGGTATAAAAGTGAGCTGCTTATTTCTTTCCTTTGACTATATAGGGAGCCTGGGCATCTAAGCCAGATGACTAAAATTAGAAAGAGTGCATGACTGCAGTTTCCATTCTGCTTTCATCACCCTTTACTGTAGGAAATGGAAGTACCTTTTCATTGAAGGAAATTTGCTTGCTTGCTTACACAGTGTATTTTTACATAAAGCTTGTCCTCAGAAGTTTGGAGGCATGTAGTCTCCCATAAGCCAGGTGTATGCAATGAATGTGTTCAGTCCATTGGGGATGAATTGGAATAAATCTGACTGCAATCTTTTAACTCTGGTGTACAGTTAAGAAGAAAGTTCAGCGTACTGGATTCTGGAATATATAATGTCCTTTGCTCTCTAATACATGTTACAGCCTTGTTCCCTCTGGCAGACCTAAAGAAAAGATTCGTCAGGAATCTTACTTACCCGTACAAAGAACACTTATTTGTGAATAGCCAGTTAATTTAGCTATAGTTGTATGATGAAAAAGATGATTGGTTGGTAGTAAAACCCAGTTGAACTGTTAAGACGACGAGTAAACAGCTTATAAAAATCTAATCTGTATACTGTGCATTTTCCAATTTGGCTTTATGCTTGAATGAAGGCTACATTATATACCTCCTCTTATTTCAGGCAACCATTAAACATGGTATACTCGCCCAAAAAACAACAAAATCCAAGCAACTCAAATGGTGATGTGACAGAAGAGGCTGAAGCTTTGATCATAAAACCATCTCAGAAGAGCTCTGAAGCATCTTTATTCAAGGTGTTATACAAAACCTTTGGGCCATACTTTCTCGTGAGCTTCCTGTTTAAAGCTGCACATGATCTCTTGATGTTTGCAGGCCCAGAAATTCTAAAGTAAGACCTATATACTTTATTATTGTATTAAAAGTATGTGGACAGCATTTCAAAAACACTGGTACTTGATTTGCCAAGCTGCATTGCCTTCAGCTGGTTCAGTGGGGAAGAGTTTCATGCAAACTAGAGACCATGCATGTGAGCAATTTTGGTCCATTGATTTTGAATTTATAACATCATGTGTCAAATATTTGACTTTTTGTGTTCCTTTCCAACACTAGGAAGGCCAGGCAAGAGCTTAGTCAGCAGCAGCAAGAGTTTATTTAATTCTAACTTGTAATGATTGTGGGATTACAAGTCACAATAGGTGAAACAACAGAGAGCTAAGGGGGTAGGAGTTGTACTGCTAGAAGGTGAGAGATGTAGAACAACTGTAAGCAGTTGCATTTTAGATGGAGGGAATTTGAGACTTTTTAGTGTAGCTCCAAGAGAGTGCTGCACATGTAAGGTATGCAATACTTCGGTTTGAAGTAGTACATTGTTAGGAGAAGAGTGAAGTGTGCTAGTATAAAATGTTTTGAAGAAGTTTGCTGAAGTGTTTTATCTAAAGTTTGGTATTTTGAGTGCTTGCATGACCCGTGTAATATTTGGCATAATCTGAGGTTGTAACCCTGACATTTAATTTTCAAGAGAACTAATTCCTCTCTCTGCAGATTGCTGATCCACTTCGTAAATAACAAGGCAGCCCCAAACTGGCAAGGCTACTTTTACACAGGGCTGCTGTTTGTTTGTGCCTGTCTTCAGACGTTGATTCTTCACCAGTATTTTCATATTTGCTTTGTAACTGGAATGAGGCTCAAAACAGCTATTGTTGGTGTAATTTATCGAAAGGTAGGTGTTTCTTTTAATACACAACAGTACCTCTTGGTGACTGTGTGAATGCGTCACTTAGGTCTGAATAAATAAATTAGTTAGGGAGACTGTTAGGTTGATTCCTAACTTTTAATAGAAATAAGAGAGCATCTCATTTATAAATAAAAGCCTTTAAGGTAGAACAGCTTTCTCATTTACTAGTTCAGGCACCTTCTTCCTGCTGCCAAACAAGAAACCTTGGCTTGGTTAAAGTGGGGATATGAAACTGCTTCAGTTTGTTCAGAAATTAAGATGCATCTACATTTACAGCTTCATTTAAGACTTAGCAACACTACCACCTCATTTTGGAATAAGTTGGAACATTTTGGAAAGCTGTGGACTGATTGCTTTGCGCGAGAGAAATGGTGTGATGAGAAGTGAAGGTTCTTACACTAAAAAAAACAAGCCAACAAAACATTTTCCCCCCCCCCCCCCCCGTAATAAAATCGCCAATCAACCAACACTAACCCCAAAGACTGCCTGTTGTCTTTAATTCCCTATTATTTTTAAACCCAGCTGCTTGGTTCAAACTATACAACTTGCATTTTGTAAGATGTGCAGGGTAAACAGAATATGAAGCAGGAAAAAGATTGCTTGTACTTTTAAAGATGGAGGTCTGTAAAGCAGTTGAAGTCTGTGAAGAAAATGCAAAGGAGTCAAGGCTTTCTTCATGTTGCTTTTAATTGTTTTTTATTTTTAATCTACACCTAGGCACTTGTTATTACAAATGCTGCTAGAAAGACTTCTACTGTGGGTGAGATTGTGAATCTAATGTCTGTGGATGCCCAAAGATTCATGGACTTGGCTACCTATATAAACATGATTTGGTCTGCACCTTTCCAGGTGATATTAGCACTGTACTTATTGTGGCAGGTGAGTATTGTCTGTCGTTTATTGTTTTGACTTTTGGAAAAGTATTGCCTCTTCTGTTCATGACCATAGACAGCTCTTGTTCAGACCACTGGAGGGTTTACAGCAGTGTGCGAAAAATACTGTTTGTTTAGCAGCCATTCAGTGCTGCTTTGTCACTGCTCAAGAAAGAAGGTGGGACGTTCTTAATTTGCATGCTGAGTGCATGTGGAGAGTTTGCAGGTGCGAGCTATTGTCTTTTGAGGGACTGTAGCATCTGTCTCACTTTCCGCTTGATTTAAAGAAAAATGGTCTTGGTTCTGTACTCTGAGAGTCACCATATGATGTGTTTGCTATTTCTAGTCCAGACAGTCACTGGGCTGAATTCCTAATTCTCACTGTCAGTTGGAAAGGTAATAAAATTCCCCCAGAAGTTGGCCACTCCCTTCATGGCTCTACATTTTAGAAGAGAGACAAGCCAGTAAAAATTAGAAAACATTAAATGACCTCTGGATTTGTGTATAGAGCTAGCTAGCTAGCTAGATAGACCTATATCTCCATACATATCTCTATTTGAGGGCTGTATGTGTGTTTGTTTCAAAAGACAAAGCACATAAACATCAACTCAAGCCCCTACTTGATCCTCCTTCCCCCATGCAGCTTTTGAAAAGTGAAGAGGTTGAAAAGCTATTTCAGAATGCTTTTCTGTAGCATGCACAGTGGTTTGACTTAAGATTTTAAAAAATGGGTCTGAATAAATGTTTACAATTAAGTGCTTTTCAGAATTTAGGTCCTTCAGTGCTGGCAGGTGTGGCTGTCATGATTCTTCTGGTTCCGATTAACGCTGTGATGGCAATGAAAACAAAAACCTATCAGGTCAGAACCTTTACACGTGGCAGAGTGCTTTTAAGAAACATGTTCTGTTCTTTGGCTTGTTCCTGTGGTTTGTCCTTTTATTTTTTTTCCTTCCTTCTATTTATCCCTTAAAGAAAGGAAAGGGAAAGAAAGATCAGAGGTGTTGTGTGTGCAGAAAAAACAAACACATGTATTTTTAACCTTACAGCTTACCTGTACATAATGGTATAAAAATTTTCCAGTAGTTAAGACCAGGGTAGCAGGTTAGCCAGCTTCATGAAATACCTGATGACTGGATTGGAATTACTTTAGTATTGCCTTGCTGCCTAAGAACTAAAGGTGCAAATGTAAACTATCCTCTGCCTAATGAACTTTAATGAGTGAAATACTCACTTTGGCAGGATGGTAGTTGCAGTGTAAGGGGGCATGTGGTTTGTTCATGTCTGTCTTCTAGGAGAGGTCTTAGTTGTTGGAGGAGACTTATTTAGCTCTGGATGTTCATTGACATATACCATAACATTTAGTTGATACATGGAAGAAATATGGATATCAGTTCTGTCACAGCCACACTTCCACTAGTAACATCTGTCTGGTGTAACTGTATCCGTGCAGTCTACTGACTGTGCCTAGTGTTGAGTCACAGCATCATTTCAGCTTTACATTGCTCTTATTAAAATACTTTATGAAGACAGAAGTTTCTTCTTGCAGCTCTCTAGAAAGCTTTTTGCCTTAGCACACTATAAGAAAGTCATCAATAATGCTGAAAATGAAGCGAAACCAAATGTGGTCTAAGGTTGGATACAAACTGCACATTGCTGAAACTTGATTATAGTGGTTTATTTTTAAACTGCATTGTACCTAGGAGGAACCTGAACCCCAGGGCTCCCTTATGCAGGGTTCAGCTCATTTGAACCAGTGCCACAATTGTTTTGATCTTGGTTTGGATTTTTAGTTGCATGAAGCATTCTTTTAATTTGTTTAAAACATCTTATTAATTCTGCATGTTTGTTTGTTCAGATAGCATCTCAGGTTTCCTGCTTGGGAGGCTAGTAAGCTTTTGATGATAATGAGGTAAATTTTGCCATTGCAAAGCTCAGAATTTTGTGACTCTGCCAAGTATTGTGCTCCGCTAATTATTTTTTTGCAATGTTGTTTTTAGGTGGCTCAAATGAAGAACAAAGACAACAGAATTAAGCTGATGAATGAAATTCTCAATGGGATTAAAGTTCTGAAACTTTATGCTTGGGAATTAGCCTTCAGAGGGAAGGTATTAGAGATCAGACAGAAAGAACTCAAAGTCCTAAAAAAATCTGCTTACCTTGCTGCAATGGCAACCTTCACATGGGTTTGTGCTCCTTTTTTGGTAAGTGAAACAAATCTAGAAGTCTGCTGTCTTTTTTGGGATCATGCTTTCCAAGGCAAAGCTTGAGAACTTGTTTTTGTTTGGATTTAATGAGTGGAAGAGTCAAAATGCCCTCGGCAACAGTGGGAAATTGAACACTTGTGTCTCCACTTCTCTGTGAGATGACACTACTGTTTTATTTGAAACTTAGCAACATTCCAGTGGGAATTACTCTAGAAGTTAATGGCTGAAGTATTTAAAAAATAAAAACTTCCTTTGCATCCCCCTCTCTTTTTGGTGGTGTACTTGAGAACAGTACATGTATTGTCAGATATAGAAGAGATAACTAATGCGCACAGTACCCTCCAGGTGGTAGCTTGGGCTGAGAATAAAACTTCCCCTATTCCAGCATCTTTGAGAGCAGCATGTCCTTAGGTAGGACTCCTTGATCGAGTGGGACATTGTGCACCAGCTGTATCTCTGGCCTGGGTTCGCCCAGCATCTATTTAAGAACAACATGGAGAGGTAAAGCCATTGTATACCCTGGGATTACTTCAGATTCTCATATAAAAAAAGATATTCTTGGTATATGAGGCATCCCCACTGTGTTTGTGATTAGCTTACATTTCTGCTAATAAGAGGGAGAGGAGGGTGGGATCCCATCAAATGTCTTCAAACCCTATTGGAACAATGGGCCATTGCTCTTGTCTGCAGAAGCAAATAAAAGGCATGACTACATTAGGATAAAATATGTGCCATTCCGGTTGAAGGTGTTTAAGTGTACTTTCCACTCTCAGATTCCTTCCCAACAAATATTTTTAGTGTTTACATTATCTTTTGGGCATGATGAAAGGCAGAAGAAGCAGTATCCTGGTTAGGAAACATCAGCTGCATTCTTAAGTGAATGCTTTTCTAAAAGAAGTCTGAGATGGTTTTAATATAAATACATTATTAAATAAAGTTTCTAAATAAAACTCTGCAGGTGAACTCCTTAATGCTGTTCTGTGGAGTCTGAGAAGACAAATTTGCCTAATGAATAGCTCTGTTTCAGTGCGCACTG
The DNA here is from genome assembly GCA_032466535.1 of Forpus xanthops. Taxonomy (NCBI): domain Eukaryota; kingdom Metazoa; phylum Chordata; class Aves; order Psittaciformes; family Psittacidae; genus Forpus; species Forpus xanthops. The sequence continues at coordinate 28,095 of JASSUY010028284.1, read as the reverse complement.
TTAATGTGTGGCAATGGTCCTGCACCTTTGGGGATGTGCCACTGGGGTAGAATCGGTACAGCCCCAAGTGCAAGGCTGCTGTTTAACATCCCTTTCTTGATTTTTTTTTTTTTGTTCTTTTGTATGTGTTCTGAACTTCTGATTAAGGATTTATTGCAGATGCCTACTTGAAAGCACTTTTGACATGCAAAACTCTTTTTTCCTGTTCCTCCTGTTTCCTGTAGCCAGGGCTCTGTAAAACATTTCTTAATAATGGCGTCAGGAAACTTAATTCTGCAGTGCCTCCTCTACTGCTATGTGTGCTGATAAGGGTGTATTTTGAACTAACTGCTGGTAACACAAGTATGCAGACATACTGCTTGGGAGGTTATTCTTTGGACAGTGTCTTGGTTTTGATCTCTGTGGGAGGGCTTTCTCCCTGGAACATAGTTGTCCAAACTAAGGATTGTGCAAACAAGCTACTGTACCAGGCACAGTGGAGTCAGCTGCTGTGTGAAGAACAATACATGTCTTCACAGCAGCCAAATTTTTAACAGAAATACTAATGTCTTCATGGATGCTGGGCTTAGATGGGACTGCTCCTTAGGCATTTGTGCTAATTGTTGCAAGTCTTGTGTGAGGGGGAATGCTAAAGTTTAGCCTACCTTAATTTCTTGTTTTAAGTGGCAGTCTGTGAGTTGCTGAATCTTGTGGTATACTGATGTATGAGTGTTGTTGCCGTGGAAGAAAACACTGTGAGGAGAATAGATCTGAAAGTGAGCATCTGGTTTTACTTCATTTAGTTTTGCTATAATTGAACACATTTAAAAAAAAGTAAAGAAGTATACAGATGTTGTGGTTTGCTCTGGGGGTAAGGGTTACCTGAGGTAGTGTGAGGGTTACCCATAGTGACGAAGAGTCCAGAGGGTGGTGGTGGAGCAGTTAGTCGACTCAATATGAGTGATAGAACAAGCTCCATTTATTACGCTACAAGCCTCTATCTACACACTGTAACAGAGACCTTTGATGTCCTCACTCTATTTGTACTTATCACTGACTAACGGCTGCTGTCCATGGCATAAGTCCAATTGTTAATTGGATAGTTCTTTCTCATTGCTTCTCGGATTCATATCTTGCCAAACAACAGGAACTTCTACCAAGGTTAGTTCTCGGGATGTTCCGCAGGTGTTCAACTCCCTTCATCTCTTCTCTGTCTCTCAGGACATTCCGCAGACCTACAGCTCCTTTTGTCTCTCCTCTGTCAGGATCCTGCAATTATTCAGGACTTTCCAGCCTGCCCAAGGACAGCTTATTTACAGCTTG
>JASSUY010028284.1:0-26693 GCA_032466535.1 Forpus xanthops | reverse complement strand
ATTAGAAAACCAGCTCCAAGCAGCATCATTGCAGTGCGAGGTGGCAGGCTCACTCTCTGCAGGCATCCCTGCAGAGGTTCTGCCCCCCCACATGGCATGAGTCTCGGGGTCTTGTACTTACTTACTAAAATTCACACTCATTCCAACGCAGGTGGCCAGCCTGCATGGGAAGAAGTGCTCAGCAGTATCTATAAGGGTTTACAAGGGTCGGTGCTTAACTTATTTATGACTACTCTTAACTTATGGTTAGTCTTAACAGTTCGAAATGTATTTTAACTCACCAAAGCCTGGATTGTTCAGAGCCTCTAAAGGGCCGTACCCTTGGTCTCTAAGCCAGCCCACAACATACAGATTTTTTTAAAAATTATTTTTATATCTTCTGCCTGATGTTGACAGTGTTTCAATGGAATTTTCTTCTTGAGCATGGATCTTCTGCTTCTCTCTTGTGAACTGTTGAGGTACTACTATAAGGCTTCATCTTTGCAATGCAGTAGTGTTTCAAGTTTCTTGGAAAACAAACTGTCCATTATAAACTGAGTGTATTTGAAAATCTAGCTTTGTAGTAGTCTCTACAAAATAGAAAAGGGGTTATTTCTGACTTTTTTGTCTATATATGTTGCTGATCTGCTATCTGGCTCCATGGGGAGTGCCTTAAAACTGAAAGAGAGTAGCAAGAAAGACTAGTGATCATGGTTCTCCCTCCCTTCTCCTGCAGTGTGACCACAAATACCCTGGGGCATTCATGGTTTCATACTTGCTGTGTGAAGAAAGTGAGCGCTTGATACTTTTCCAAGAGAAGCCATCAACTTATTTTTACAACAGTAGATTTAGATAAAATAACTTGTTTTGCAGAAAGTATTATCAGGAACAAGGAAGTTACCAGAACATTTCTCTTTGATTCCAGTTGTCTGTGGCTGTGTGGACTGTGTGGCTCCTGAGTTAGTGGCTGTAAAGTTACCGTAACTGTATCCATTAAACTTTCTTTCAGGTTGCTTTGTCCACATTTGCTGTGTATGTCACAATAGACAAGAACAACATCTTGGATGCTCAGAAGGCTTTTGTCTCCCTAGCCTTATTCAACATACTCAGGTTTCCACTGAACATGCTTCCTATGGTCATCAGCAACATAGTAGAAGTAAGACTTCAGTCATTAATGGGTGTTTGTGTGCAGAAGTAGCTGCTGGGTAGAAAGATTACATTCCTGTGCATAAAAGCATGTCCACTGGTGGAATTCAACCACCTCAGAAAGGGAGCTTTGTATTTCCCGTGTGTTAAGTGCTGTACAAGTAAAAATTATCAATCCTGGTTACGGTGGATGGGTGTTCCTGAAATCAACCATATTTCTTGTGGTTTGGGAACTGCGAGTTCGGTCACTATTCAAGTAACTACACGAGTGGATTCAAGGAGGGATTAGGAGTGCATAATAATGATGTAATACCTATGTGGTGCAAAACAACAAGCTCTTAAATCTAATGAGCAGAGTGTAAGATAGTTTTGTATCCCTTTCCCATGCAGGCCAGTGTCTCCTTGAAGCGCCTTAGGGTGTTCCTGTCTCATGAAGAGTTAGATCCAGACAGCATAATCAGGAGTCCCATCACAGCAGGTGAGTTTTTTTTCCTGTCGAAAATCAATGTATGCAGGTTTTGTGTGGTTTTGCAGTGTTTCTTCTGCTTTCTCTAACATTTACTGCATTTCGATGTGTTTCAGTGATACATTTTAGCCAGAAAGCAGAGAAGGGAGTTTGTGAAATATTTATTTTCATATATGAAAAATTTCTGATGATGTATGCTCAGGCATTAGATGAATGGTTACATTCAGACACAGTCACTTTAAAATTACCTGTTAGGCTGTTTTCAGTGTAGCCATTTGAAATGTGTAGGCAGTTAACTGAATGATTAATGCTGTGCCAAACCTTAGCATTTTGAATAACATGTAATACTTCAGCAGTCTTGAACAAGAAAAGATCAAGTCCCAGTTCAGGCAAAATGCCTCTACTTTTGGTGCTGTGTTGAGTGTCACTCCCAGTGTCACTTGCACTGTATCCAGTGTTGCTGGTCCAGTTACACAGGACCATTTAGGAGACAGATAAGCATAAAGGCAGATTTATTAAAAAAAAATAGCGCCCTTTTGTTGCAAAACAAAATGTAAGTCAGTAATTTTTAAATTTTTATGTTTTCCTTACATCCTTTTTACAAAGATAGTGAAATCCCATACGCTGCCTCTCATGCAATTAGCTGAACTCTGTATCATTTGAACTAGATGATCTTTGGGGTTCCTCCCAACCCAAGTCTTTCTATGATTTAAGTCACTTTGCTTTATGGCAAGCAGCTTCCCTTTGGGAATATCCCATTCCCCTTTCTCAGCTGATTACTGTGAATATATTGCTCACAAATCTTTAGTGTATGGGTTTTTTTTCTGTCCATAACGCGTTACACTTACATGCTAATGTCCATATTTACCTAGGCTAAGTATTCATTGTGTACTGCTTGAATTAGGAGTGGTATATTTTTAGTTGTTGCTGTGAAAACATGCAGATGCCAGGACCATGCAACATGTCACTGAACAGAATTTTTTGTTATTTTATTTGGGAGTTTGAAATTACTTCCCCCCCCACCCCCCATTAGTGTATTAACTTGATGTCCTGCATAGAATTGGTGGTTTAGCTGGTGCTGCCTCTAGTTTCCTGAACTGAATTTGTATGTTGCAGTGGAGTTGCTGGATAGAGGTGTGTGCAGATGAGTAAGTCAGGATCTTTGTGTAGCTGGTATTCATGCACCTCCTGGTTACTGAGTAAGTGTAACCTCAGAATCTCTGCTGTCTTGATAAATTCAGTAAATGCAGAACACAAGCTTTTGGTAAGCAGTGGGTTGTTGTTCTACTGGAAAAGTAGCTTTATACCTCTTCCTCTGTGTGCTCAGATTATCTTCTGTGGCACGTTCCACAGCATACAATTCAGCTGCTTCAATGGTGCTTTAATAATATGATTTTTCTTTTTCTCAGCTGAAGGATGCATTGTTGTAAAGAATGCAACATTTAGCTGGTCCAAAAATGATCCTCCTTTACTGAACAGGTAAGAATCATTAATCTTTATTCTATTCCATAATCTTGCTGAGTCATAAAGGGTCTGCATTTGAATTATAAAATCTTTTTACAGAAGAGCTTGTTGCCATAAAGGAACAGGAGAGCAAATAGCATCTGTTCTATATAATTTTTTTTTTTAAACAGGGGTTTCATGGACTAGAATTTACAAAGTATGTTTACACGTATGGAATGCATAAAGGGGAGTAACAATGGGTGTAATAGGAGGCGAGGAAGCCTCAGAAATTAGAGCCTTGGTGTGTGTTGCAGATGGGATGAGCTCCATCTAGAGGAAGCAGCCAGATTAGCTCCTCGTGATTATCCCTAGTCTCTCCTGGTTGTGCTGTGTCCTCAGGCTTCATTTTAAGACCTTATTCTTGCTGAGCTGTAGCCATTCTTAATACCCGTTCTGGAGAGGAATCCAGTGTACACCCTTGCACATGGTATGACTAATAAAGTAACTGGGGTGATGCTGCTACAGGCTGTCTTCCTTGTGCCCTGTCCTCTTTAATTTTGGCTGCTCCTTATTGGGCCTTAAATATTCTTTCGTACAAGGATATTGTTTGGGAAGCATGTATTAGAATTTACATTTGTGTTCACAGCATTTGAGAGAAATATTGGACAGGTGGTGTTCGGTGTCATCATCCCACCTCCCCCCGATTAACTACATATGAAAGTGCCATGTCCTAAGAAGATGACCCCTTGGTGCTTTTTGAATGAGAGGTTTATGTTTTCATACAATTAAAGTTTCCATGCTGGGCTAGCATTTGCAGTGGATGCTCACATTGCTCCTGGGTGTATATGATCTGTTCAATGAACTGTTTAACTACTGGGATGTGCCAGTAAGCAAGGCTGAATTATGTGCACTTTATTTCAGCATTAATTTCACTGTTCCTGAAGGCTCTTTGGTAGCTGTTGTCGGTCAAGTTGGCTGTGGAAAGTCTTCGCTGCTGTCTGCATTACTGGGGGAGATGGACAAAAAGGAAGGCTACGTGATTGTCAAGGTATGATGTGTCTGAAGAACTGTTCAGCTATTTGTGGGCATAGCCAGAGGGATTCTAGATTTCCAAGTGATTTGGAGAGGGGAAGAGACAGCCTTTGAAATTAATGTGGTTTTAGCCTGATTTGCTGGCAAGCCATGTATATGTGCTTTAGCCTGCACTCTGTGTGATTGGCTGTTAAGCCTCAAGCCAACAACTTCTAAATATGTTGGTTTCAGATTTAGCCAAATAGACAGAATGAAGAGGATCTCAAAGATAAGTATTCTGGTCTGGTGAGTCTTGTTGGCAGACAGGTGGAGAGACCTATTATATGTACTCCAGACTAAGGAGGAACAGCGTTGGTTCATACCTTCTTAGGCGCCAGAGAATTACAAGGAGAGAGGGTATACCCAGTTACCCAAACATGGGAAAAGCTGCTGTTGTAATTTGTACTTTTTTAAGAGACCGGAGTTGCACAGAGCTCACAGATGAAAACTGACCTGTAAGTAAATAAGTAAAAAACCATTGGTTTAGATTTTGCTGCTGCTTTAATGTATGGAAGGGAAATTATTTTTTGAATAAAACAAGTATGTTGCACTTAATAGAATGTGCATGTTCTCACTTCCGAAATTCTTCTGGGAAAATAAAAGCAGATGAGATCTGAATCACTGATTATTTGTTCAGGAAGAGAAGGCAGAACTAATAACTCGGAATACGCTGCAGTACCTCAGTCTGCTCATTTGAAGTGATGTACATGAAAACTACTTCCCCTTCTTTCTGCAGAAATCTCTTGGCAGGGGTGCATTTGCTAAACCCTTGCGTTCCAGGTTAGCTTGTTTTATGCAGAACATAATTTGTAAATTTGTGAAAGAACTAATGACTATTCACACTTGATACCTGTGCAAACATTCTCTAAACAAATGTTTCCTTCAAGTTTACATTAGAGAATCTTATTTGTTTGAAGCTCTTTAACCAACATACTTTCTATATTTTTTACTTTCTACAGTTTTCTACCAACATACTTTGTTACATTCATTCATATAGAGGTTTATAAAAATAACATTTCAGAGGAGGGGGTAGCACAGCAACTACTTGGTGAAGTTTTGAAATGACCATAGGCAGTTTGTGAGGTGGTTGGCACTGCCTGCCTCACAAAGCCCTGCTGTGCTTTGACTTTGTGTGCAGACTTTTAGTCTAAGGTGCTAAATAAGGAACTGGTATTTTTCTTGCAGGGCTCAGTAGCCTACGTTCCTCAGCAGGCCTGGGTCCAAAATGCAACTCTGCAAGATAACATTATCTTTGGGAGGGAGATGAATGAGAGCAGGTACAAGCGTGTGATTGAGGCCTGTGCACTGCTGCCTGATATCGAGATTCTTCCTGCAGGAGACAAAACAGAAATAGGAGAAAAGGTATCTAAATACCCACTGTACCATATCAGTGCTGTTGCTTGTACTTACGGCTTATGACTTCTGTTCTAGTTTATCTTAAAGTTTATTGAATTTAAAACATTCATAGTAGAAATTCTCTAGAAAAAGAGGGAAATTTGAGTAGTATGTTTTCCTTGTCTTTAAGCCTCAAAGGGGAGGAAACCTCCCCACCCCCCAGATTGCAAATGCAAAAGCATCTCAGAATGGCAATTTCTTATTATCTCCAAGTTGCCATGGCCAAAGAGCAGAAAAATATATGGAAAAAAAAGGAGAATCTTCTGAATGCTGCACCTTCATTTAAAACAAACACCTCCACCCTCCCAAAGTTCCAAACCAAACCCTAAAATCAGCTACCACACAAAACTGGCTCTTAGTTGCCGAAGTCTGTGGTGTGGGATTTAGAAAGTGGCATGGATGGTTGTAGTGCTCTGTTATGGAAACAGGACCGGTCATTCTCTGTCTATATAGCTAGCGGGGTACATGCATATAACCTGCTTGGCATTCTGCTGGGCTGATCTGCATAAGACAGGGGTATGTGCTTTGCCTGCTGACTAGTTATAGGAGGGGTATAGCTGCCAACTGACAGCCCCAGATTCAGTAAAGGGTGCAGCTTTATCTTTCTTTTTGGCCAGCAGGCCAACCAAATTGTGGAGTGTGAACAGAGTTTGTTAAATCAGAGGTAGCGCTGCAGAAATACAGCTGAGAAATAGCCTCTGAATGTACAGAGTAGGTAGGTTGGTGTGGGTTAATTGCTTTATAAGACTAGCAAACACTTGACTAGCTCCTTACCGACAGTGAGAACCTAATAGATATGCTTCTTTCCAAGAGGATTTTGACTGTGATTGCTTATGCTCTTGTAGTAGTGAAATTATTTGTGTTGGAGATCTGCTTTATACAATGCTGAAATTTTGCTAATTTGTGTAAAGCACCTGTGACTTTATGTACAAACTGGCAAGGCATCTCTTTCCAACTGGAAATAAAGGGATCATATTTTCTTGTTTCCCCAGGGTGTGAATATGTCTGGAGGACAGAAGCAGCGAGTCAGTCTTGCTCGGGCAGTTTACTGTAATGCAGATGTTTGTTTATTTGATGATCCTTTATCAGCTGTTGACGCTCATGTTGGGAAGCATATTTTTGAAAACGTTATTGGACCAAAAGGAATCCTGAAAAATAAAGTATGTCGTAAGGAGCTGCTTGTGTCTAGAGAAGGATCTGGTTTTCTTTGCCGAGTTTAAAAGTCCAAGTTTGTCAAGTTGCATGTTCAGACTTGTTTCAAACATCTGAAAAATGAAAGCATCCTTCTGAGATTTTTAGAAGACTGTTACAAAACACTTGAAGTTTTGTAATTGAATGTGCTGTGGTTTCTGTAATTCACAGTTCTCTCATGGAAAAATCAAGACACGGACAGTACTTTTTCTTTAAAATGCTAAATGCCTGTCCACAGTTCTTACTGTATCATACCCAGAATTGAAGCAACATGAGCAGTAGTTCATCCACTGTATTTAAGTAATCTCAGATGGTAGAAAAACCTTTGCTTTTCTTTTTCTTTTGCTATTTAGACTCGGGTTTTGGTAACCCATGCGATCAATTATCTGCCTCAAATGGATACAATTCTAGTAATGTCTGATGGAGAAATCTCTGAGATGGGCTCCTATCAGGAGCTACTGAAGCAAGATGGGGCTTTTGCTGAGTTTCTTCGTACATATGCTAATGCTGAACAAAGCATGGAGAACAGTGGTAAGCTTACAAATAAATTCTCTTGGGATAAGCTGATGTGTGGCATGCTAAGGGAGTCGTGTTAATGGAAAAATAATAGCAGTGGAAGTAAGGATAAAAGAAATTACTACTTCTTATGATATACCTGTTTGTAAAGGTGGTTATTTCTCTAGGGTGTTGAAAGTTGAGATTAAATGCTCATTCTTTTTTAAAAGCAAAATGTGAAGTAGATCTATAGTAAAATTCCTTTCACTTGAAGCATGATTCAGGTGGTTGTGAGATCAAGTAAAGGCCAGCTGGGGTTTATACACCCTTCCTATGCTTATTAGGATATGTCCTCTTTATGCAGAAAGTTCTTTTGGGGATGGGGAGGAGGAAGCAGCAGCTCATTTTTCTTGCAGATACTCTTGACTTTTGCTTTTGCTTTATAAAACAGCTGTAGAGCTGCGCTGATACAGGAATGTACTTCAGATATTTTACCTGTAGATGGTCATAGTATTGGATTCTAATAACAGAACTTAGTCTCTTGCCTCCATCCTGTTTTCTTCAGTGGTTTGCTTGTGGTGATTTCCTGATACTCCCTCATATGCTCATGCTGAAAAGTAGGAGGGGTGCTTGCGCTGTGCTGACCGGCTAAGTTGTTGCCATGTGCTTGAGGCTGCTTTGTTGGCAGATGCCTATTGTTGATGGCTGGAGAGCAGACTCTCCAGAACAAGAAAGGGATTGAGATCACTAAGTATTATTAAATGTCACAGGTTCTTGGGTAAACATAAAGTAATCTGTGATAGGAGTCAGCCTGAGCTAGCTGGGAAGGATCTGTACACCCCGTTGGAAAGGGAGGCTTCCTTAAGTCTGAAGCATTAAGATGGAGCAAAATAGAAAACTCTGGATTGGTGCTTTCTCACTGGAATACATTCTGCTTCTTCAAGGGTAGTAAAGCCTCTGCTTCCACCCAGTCTCTGAGGTTTGGCTGAAAGCCTGCTCCTCATTGGTCCCAGACCTTCTCTCCCATTGGAGTTCTTGAGGGTTACTTGATGTTAGTGTGCTGTACTGCTTCCTTTCCCATCCTCAGCTTTACGGGTTTTCTTCCGAGTGTGGAAAAATGCCCCACTCAAGAAAGCTGCCCCCATGTGAGTCTGCAGGATGGCTCAGAGGGAGCGTAGGAGCATCGTACTTGATGCAGCAGGTACTCAGCCACAGGGAGTGCAATGTGCAGTGCAGCTGCTTTCATCTGTGGGTACATGAAATGGTTGCCCTACTGCATCTGTGGCATGTAATCTTCTCCACAGTAACTGGACCTACTTGTAAAATAACCTACCAGGTTGCATAGAAAGCATCCAAATTAATTTTGCTTTTAGTGGTTGCTCCGTTCTCTGGCATTTAGTTGGGTGATCTGCTGATGCCAGTACTGCTCCTGCCTGTGTAGGCTGGTCGAGTCATGGATGTGCCCTTGACTCCTGTGAGTGCATGTCTTTTTTGGTGTCCTATGTCGTCATTTGGACGTGCTCTGTGTTCCTCTTCTCTCCCTCCCCTGTAGCTGTTCCTGCAATACCTCTTGGTCTAGAGGTAGCAAATAGTTACTTTAAGATCACCTTTCTTATGGCTGTTTTCCCTTGTCTCCACTACAGACTAATGCAGCAGATTTCATTTTTGTTTTGATGTATGGGGAGGTTGGGGGTTTGCAGTTTCTTTTCCGAATGCTTTCTGCATAAACTTTGGTTTCTCCTTTGAAAGCATAGAGCTATATTTAGTGTTTGTGGGGAGCAGGAGTGTCTCCATTGATTTGAAACTGCATCATAAGATTGAAATACTTTTTAACTGCCTGGTTCATATTTAGTCTTGACTACAGTGCCTGATAGAGATGTACAGCACAATTAGTAATTCAAAATCTGATTTGCATTGTGAGGGCTGTGCTTCAGGTGTTTGACTCCACAGTATTTTGCTGCACAACTTTGCACTCAAAAAAATACAGCTGAAAGACCTTTTAATGGCAATTCAGTTCCTTTTATTTTTTTTTAATACGAGAAATCTCAGACTCTGTTTTGGCTAGGAAGGAAAGGGGGGTAAAAGTACTCTGAGAACTGCTAAGGCTCTGGACTGTGCAGTTTAGTTCAACAATCCTGCATATCTTGAACTGTCTTGGCGTGTCACTCATAGCTATCAGATCTGAAGGTCTTTGGCTTTTTTTCTTAGATTTTGTAAGGGTGGTGAGGCACTGCAATGGGTTGTGAATGCTCCATCGCTGGCGGTGTTCAAGGCCGGGTTGGACATAGCCTTGGGTGGCATGGTTTAGTGGGAGGTGTCCCTGCCCAGAGCAGGGGGGCTGGAACTGGATGATCTTAAGGTCCTTTCCAACCGTAACTATTCTATGATTCTATGACTTAACTCCCTAAATGCCAGCTCTTGTCCCATACAGAGCAGAAATGTGCTATCTGGAAAAGGTAACATGGTACATGAGTAACATTATCAGGGCCTTGTTTGGCCGCTATGAATTGCTTCTGAATTGCAGCGTAGAGGGGGGAAAAAAAGAATTGATTTATTTTCAAGCGCTGAATTTGAAAAGAAGACAGCTTCCTGGCTTTGTATTGTACACTGGGTGCTAGTGTGCATTTCATTATAAAAATGGATTCTGTGTTATGAGCTGGGATTTCATATCTGTAAGGAAAAGTATTGTGCCTTCATGTTAAACGCTGTCTCCCACTATAGCCTGTCATGCCTCTGTTTTGTGGCTGTGCTGCTTTCTAACAGCATGAGGCTGAAATAAACTTAATAGTAGTGTTGGATAGTTACGATAGCTTGAATGATGCCTATGGGAATGGTTGAGTGCTCCTCTCCTTTCTGACTTTCTCTTAAATTCTTTTTACTTCTAGCAAAACTCAGCTCTTTCCTTTCTCCCTTGTAAAGTGAAAGCAATTGGGAGCCTCTGCCCCAAATGGTAGAAACAAATATTCACTCAGGGTGAGGACTGTTAGGGTCTCAAGATGCTTGGAAGAGTGAAGTATCTTGCTATTTTGTACTAAACTGTCTGTGCAGGATGATGTCTGGGGGCTGCAGAGCAGATAGGATTAAATAAACCTGTACTGCTACAGCTCTCCTCAGATCAGCAGATGTGGGAGGAGATATGCAGCCATAAGGACAAAAGTTGCCACGCTGATAGGTATATCACATGCTGCTTCGCATTTTCAGTGTTAAGGTCAGGGGCTCACCACTGAGGAAGATGCATATAGTAGTTCCCTGTGCACAGTGATGGTTTTCTGTTACCGTACTGGGAACAGAGTGTTTTCTGATTGTTAATATGGGGCCACTTCAGAGTCACTTTTTTTGATTCTTTCTTTATTAGTGCATATGTTGAAAGTAAGAAAGTTTCTTGATCATTCACTGGGAGCTATCCAGTTTGGATTTTTCTTTATCCTCAAGGTTGCCTTTTTTTGGCTGTATATAAGGCTTGGGATTAAAAAGAAGTCCATTTCAGCAAATTTGATCCTGCCTTTGGCATTTATAGCTTTGTGGTTTAGGGTGTGCTACTTAGGTGTGCTTGTGCTTGTAAAGATTGAAAATGGCTGAGTGTGTTCTGGAAAAAATTAATTACATGTACTTTTAGATTCAGATCCTTCATTAGAAGGAACAATTCAATCTCTGGAAACAGGTAACTGCTTTTTTGACATGTGACTTTGTTGGTGCTTGCATTGGAGTAATACAAGTAGCTGCAGTTCATTTACAAGTGATTGAGTTGTTACTAGAAGAATTTTGTCTGCACAGTAGAAGGTAGCTGCGTGGTTTGCATGGTGCTTGTTTGTGTGATGCTACAACAGTTGGTTTGTCAGCTTGTAATTCCATCAGAAGGAATTATTTATCTCAAACACTTCCATGAGGAAGTTTAAGATAAACTTTAAAGATGCATCGTGGACTTCAGACTGTAATGAGTGTACTCAGAGAGGCATCATTCAGGACTGAGCCCCGAAGGTCTTTTTTCTTCTCATATGTGTTTTCTGTACTTTGCAGCTGTTCCCTTCTTTTAGACTTTCTGGACACGTTTTTCCACAGCCCTCATTCAGTGAGCTTCTTCCCTGTGTGCACGTGCCAGATTTACTATGGCATTTTTTATTTTCAAGAGTTAAATGCAATATGAGCAGGATATCTTTGTAGCCTACAACATGGAATCAAATTTAAGAGCTGTTCAGGGAGGATGGTTTATTTGTGGTATTGCTTTCTTCATGTGGGTTTAGAACTTCAGTAATTCTCTCAAGCAAGATGAGGCTGGAATGCTTGCTGGTTTTCAGAAGGGAGCCTTTAAAAATAAATGCTGTCCAGTGCTTAAAATAACCAGCAGTTTCATATTGGCTTCCTCTTATCCATATAAATAAGAACTGAATCATTCAACTTTTCAGTACTTCACTTTTTTTGCCTTTTTTCTGCTTCTAGATCACACTGAAGAGTTTAACTTTGGGTGTTTAGAGTAGCAAACCAATGTTCAGTTTACAGACACAGGAGGGAGCAGCTTTATGTCCAAGCAGTCCACACTTAATGTACTGATGAACTTAACCCATGAAAACTACAAACTCCAGACTGACACAAATGTTCCTGTATAGCTTTTGAATAGATGCAGGTGGGGTTTTCTGTTTGCATAAATTATGCATAGACCCTTTAAAATGCAAGATTCTTTTTGCTACAAATTCGGAATGAACTTTATGCCTGAAAAGAGTTCTGTTCACCTGACGGCTTATTCTTTAAGAGTCAGTCATTTGTTTTGTATTAGGAAAATTGTGACGTCAGTTGGACGTCGAAGTTTTACTTCTGGCACTATATTACACTGAATTATGTTGCTCAGAGGAAGCTGAATGTTTCAAGCTAACTGGTTCTGTGAAATGTTTTAGAGAACTGCCTCTTGTGTGCTGCATCTTGTAACAAGTTGGATGGTGTGGGATAACAAGACTAAATTAATAGCACATGCCTGCTGTTATTACAGCTTTCTCACTAGAACATCTCTCATTGAGCTCTAAGATGAACATAATTTATAGTTTACTGTGTAAAAGATGTGGTTTGAAGAGGAAGGGTTGGAGTGGGTGTTCCCATCAGCCTCTTTCTCCTGAATGAATCATAATGTGACTTGCTGTTGTATGCTTTAACATAAGTCCTCACAATTACGTTATTATTACTGACCTACATTTGGTAGAAAAAGAAATGTTCCCTAATGACAGCTAATGGTGTTGGAGATTGGACTAAACTGATTTGTTCACCTGGTCAGTTATCTGTTAGTATCTGTAAATATTTGTGTACCCTGGTTTGTTGGTACATTGAGACCGCACCTGGCATTTAGGATTGAAATGAAACCTTTGTTTTTCACTGTCTCACTGTTTCCTTGTTTACATTTTCACACCTCCAGATACAAACAGTCCATCTGGAAAGGAAGGAAAGCCTTTAGAAAATGGAATGTTTGTGAATGAAGCCTCTGGAAAGTTGATACATAGGTGCGTAGTCTGTCTGTCTGTTTCTCTTCCCCCATCCCTTTTCTATCCTGTTACTCAGTTGTGGATAAGCAGTAAGTTGGTGTTTATGGTGTTAGAGAAAAATGTATCATGCTAGATCCAGCAGCCTGAGAGAGTCAAGGCTGCTGCTGCTCCATGGCTCCAGGTCCAACAGGAGGAAGGATGAAGATGTACTTCCATCAGACGTGCACATAGAGTATACTACACATGTGGCCAGCCATGCAGGTCATGAACAGTTAAGAGCACCCAACAAACACAGCACCAAATGGCCTTATCCTGTTCCCATCTCTGACTGAGCAGGATGGGGGTTCACTAGTGAGAATATATTATATATGTGTGTACACATTAGATCTCTCCATTAGATGGACTTAGGTGCTCAGTCTGCCCAGTAACTGCCCCTAGATCCCAGTCTTCCAAGTTGCTCATACATGGGTATATGGACTTCTGAGGCTGGAGCCACGCTCCATTTGCTGGTACAGATTGTTGTGCATTTGTGTCTGCATACACAGGACTCTCATGCTGTTCTATGTGAAGAAACTTGCATTATAACAAACTGTGGGTTTGGCTTGCATAAGAAGGAGAGTATTGCATTGGGTACTCCAGCTTTCATATGCTTTCCTGAGGCTTTTGCATTTGACTGCTGTCAGATGGGATTGAGTGCCAACTGGACCTTCAGTCTGACCTAATTGCAGCTGCTGTTATGCTTGAGAGAGGCTAAAGGCAATCACTATGATTATACGTTCCTGAAATCATCTCATAGTCTATGCCTTAATGGTGCTCTAGAGATCCCATATTTCTGGAAATTATGAGTGCCTGGGAGTAAAATTGCCTATTTTGGTACCCGCACTGGCATCCTTTTTGCACTTCAGAGTCTGCAGTGTGTATATGATTATAGGCTTTGTAAAGGCTGATGTTGATGATCACCAGGCGTTTCTCTTTCTGAATTTTGATTACACAACCAAGACTTCTTTGACTGAGTAGCATATTACTCATATCTGAAGATGGGTACTTGGGAGCTGAATGCTGTCAGAGAGAATTCAGGAGTGCACTGTGAGGGGAGGAGGGAAGTACTAGTAACCACTGGCCTGATGAGGGCTGCTTGGGAGGTTGATTTTGACCATCGTAATGTAAGACAGAGTTGGAGCCATGGACTGTTCAAATCTATTTATGAAGTAAACAGGTACCTGGCCTGTATCATGCCAAGACTGAAAAATATATGTCTTCAAACAGGCAACTCAGTAACTCTTCAACATACAGCCGGGACACTGGGAAGTCACAACACCACAGCAGCACAGCAGAGCTGCAGAAGCCACAGGCTGAAAAGAATTCCTGGAAACTGACGGAGGCTGACACAGCGAAGACAGGGAGGGTAAGGTCTCCTGTTCCCACTTCCTGCACCCTCTTTCACTTTCAGAAAAATCCACAGGATTCAGGAAGAAGTAGCTTCTGAAGCCCACGTGTGTGTAACTGGTGTGAGAAAGGGCTGAGTGGATTCTTGGACTTGGCTGCCTGTTGTGTAGTACTTCATAGAAGTGTTGCTATGCCTTCTGCTCCCAAAGCTGAGCCCCAGGTTTGCCTGCACAAAGAGTGCTGACACCAAATCTTTTGTTTAAGGTGGTGGGCCTGACCACATCTAAGTTTAAAAGGAGGACTTGAAAACCTTGCAACTATTTCTTAGAGAGAGGTTGTGACAAATTAGGTGACCTAATGAAATGTGCTCTTCAGTGTAAGGAGCTGGAATTGAATCAGATGAATTTAAGCCAAGTTTCCACTGTAGACACAAGTGTCTAATCCCAGGATACCTAGGGCTTTCTGAGAAACCTAAGAGTGAGGTTCCTGGGAAAATGGCAGTTATACCTCCTAGCAATGTTGCTTGGGTCCTCTGGTTAAAGATAGATCATAAGATACAAGCCATGTGAGCAAGGGTCTAATTAAAGACCATATAATGTTGTGGTAAAAAGAGAGAGCCAAAACCTGGAACTCCTTAGTGAAGTTTCTGGCTCTGTCACTGCTCTGTGTTGTTTCAGGCAGCACTCTCCCTACTCTCCCTTTCCCTTGGGAGACAAGAGAAAAATGATGTGTGCCTGCCCTGAAGGGATGTTGGGTTTGGAACATCTCCATAGAATGCTTTGCATCTTGTCTTCTTGTCCTGGTTTAAGCGCAGATAGTAACTCAGAACCATGCAGCCGCTTGTTCACTCCCCCCTGTTCTTTCTTCCCCTGTTTCCGGAGGGATGGGGAGGAGAATCGAAAGATGTAACTTCCACGAGTTCAGATAAGAACAGTCCAGTAACTGAGGTATAACACAAACCACTGCTGCTACCACCAATAACGATAAGGGAAATAACAAGGAAAGAGAATACAACTGCTCACCAGTTGCTAACTGATACCCAGCCTGACCTGAACAGCGATCTGGGCCTTCCAGGTGACTCCCCTAGTTTATATACTGGACATGATGTGCTGTGGTATGGAATACCTCTTTGGTCACTTTGGGTCAGGTGTCCTGTCTCTGCTTCTTTCTGGCTTCCCCTCCCCCCTGGCAGAGCATGAGGCTCAGAAAGGCCTTGGTCAGAGTAAATATTACTGAGCAACAAGTTAAAACATCGATGTTATCAGTGCATTTCCCAGGCTTAAAGTCAAAACCACAGCACTGCACCAGCTACTAAGAAGGAGAAAAATATCTGCTACTGCTGAACCCAGGAGAGTTCCCAAGCGATGGCTCTCTAGAGTTTAGCTGTTGTATTTTTTATGGCCTGATGCAGGGATACTGACTTGAAATAGGTGTTGAAGAAGGGGGAATTGCTGATTTTGAAACCTGATCTGCAAAATGAGTATTTCTTTTTTTCCTTCTGTCTTCAGGTAAAGGCAACAGTGTACTGGGACTACATGAAAGCAATTGGACTCTTTATCTCTTTCTTGAGCATTTTCCTCTTTATGTGTAATCATATAGCATCCCTGGCTTCCAACTACTGGCTAAGTTTATGGACAGATGATCCTGTTATCAATGGGACCCAGCATTACACAAATGTCAGACTGGGAGTGTATGGAGCGCTGGGAATTTCTCAAGGTTTGCTTGTTCTTACCTATTCAAGTAGCTGGTTCAGAATGTTTCTAATACTGTTGGTGAACTTGTATCTTGAGAACTACAGCAGCAGTTTGCTAAGGATTTGAGTGTGGGTTTTCATAGAAAGCTGAAAAACTTAGAAATAAAACTAACAAAGGGAAACAGGCCAACCTGTAAAATTATTAATTTAGTCAATATGGTTTTCTATCATTTGTTCAAAAGGAGAACAAAAATGGTTTGCAGGGGCTGATGAGCCAGCAGTTGGTGACAAATTGTCTGACCCGAGAAACAGCTCCTTGGCCAGTCTCCAAACTGTGCTAGCCTGGTTTGCAGGGAGTTTGTCACAGGAGGCCATGGCTGCATTGACTCCTTGCAGATGCAGCCTGGCTAAGCTGCTCAGGGTGTTTCCTCTGACTGCTTGTGGGTCTATCCATGGCACCGTGGGAAGTCTAGCTCAGCAGGTTCTTGTTCTGTGTCCTCTTTGTGGTCAAAGTTTGTCTGCCATTAAACCTAATGCTCCAGCTACCCCACTTCAGAACTGCTGTAAAAAATCCTGCAATAAAAACTAAATGCCACGTTAAAATTCAGTGGGATTACTCAAGAGAAGCACTCAAATATTGCACAGAATATTTTAATGAGAGAAATGTGATGTTTTCACTTTTTTTTTTTTCTTTTTTTGGTCATATTATACATGTGCTAATGGTAAATGATGACAAAATGAGGAAAATGTTTTATGTGAGAGGTTGAAGCAGTTCTTCTTTTCTAGGTATCGCTGTGTTTGGCTACTCAATGGTTGTGTCAATAGGAGGAATATTTGCTTCACGACACCTGCACCTTAATCTGCTGCACAGTGTCCTCAGGTCTCCAATGAGTTTCTTTGAACGTACACCCAGCGGAAATCTAGTGAACCGTTTCTCTAAGGAGATAGATACCATTGACTCCACCATTCCACCAATCATCAAGATGTTCATGGGCTCAACATTTAATGTAATTGGGGCTTGTATCATCATTCTGCTGGCCACACCTATAGCTGCTGTTATTATTCCACCTCTGGGACTTATCTACTTGTTTGTGCAGGTAAGGAGTCCCTAGGGGCTCTAGGACCAGCAATCACTCGCCCTCTGTTATTTAAGACAGTTCTTACTCTGCACTAGCGTTTGACTGGAGTCATGCTTGGCTGACTGTGCTTTGCATGGTTTACTGACTAGCTGATGTTAGGAGAACATTTCCTTCCATTGTCAAATATAGAATGGCCTCTGTGCAGAAGGTTATCCTTTGATACCTAAACAAACTTTATAAAAATGCCATTAGATTTTGAGGCAAATTTTGCACGGCTTGTTGCTCAGAGCCCAAATACAGAAAACTATGAGGTTTTCTAGAACTTCCTTCCAAACAAAAGGGTAACTTTTAGAGGGGTATGTATGCATTGCTGGTGTGCCTGTTTTGTCAGAATATTGTTTACAGAGCAAGAGAAATGATGGTAGCCTTTCACTTCTGTCTTGTGTAGCTACGGTGTTCTTACTTCACTCTTGCTTTACTCTTGGAAATCTAGTAGAGCCAGATAGGAGAGAAGAAGCTGGATTTTGACTTTGACTCATGAACTAGTGAATCTATTAGTCTCCATCAGTAAATGGTAAAAAATACGTGTTTTATAATGTTGAACTAAGTTTGCAGGGAAGAGGAAGAGGAGAAAATGGCTGTCTCATGAGAAAGTTTGATTGGCAGTCGTTTAAAAACCACAGCATATGTATAATGATCTTTTAGGCCCAAAAGTGTTGGAGGAGGCATGTATTCTCATGTGAAAATTGAATCTCTGTAAAAACAGCCCAAACAACAGGGGACTCTCTTATGATTCCCTTTGTATTTTCAGATGCAGTCTGGATATAACCATAATTCTTATACTCTGGTTTGCAGAGATTTTATGTGGCCACTTCTCGCCAGCTCAAACGCCTTGAGTCCGTCAGTCGTTCTCCTGTGTATTCTCATTTCAATGAGACTCTCCTTGGAGTCAGTGTCATTCGAGCCTTTGAAGAGCAGAAACGTTTTATAAAGCAGAATGACATGAAAGTGGATGAAAATCAGAAAGCTTATTATCCAAGCATTGTTGCAAACAGGTAACAGTGGGGTTAAAATACTGAAAGGCAATTATATAGGGAGGACATCAATCACAGCTCTCAGCATATTTGTCCAGGGTAGGGAGCCTGCGTTGGTATAGCTGTTTGACAGATGTTTTGCTTAAACTCCTGTGATGAAATTAAGATCTTAAGAATTTCTTTTTGTCTGAGAATTCCTGCCTTCTAGGTAATATTTGTGTAAACATTTTTATTAATTGATCCCAATGTTAACTGCAATTGCTTTCTGAACTAAGACAGGAATTTATGCACCTGAAAGGTTTATTAGTCTTGAATGCCTCTAGGTTTGCATGCTGCTGGAGCAAAGCCTCAAATACGTCTCAGTTCCTGTGTCACTGGTGGTATGCAGGTGCCATATTATTAATCTTTTCAAAACCAAGCTGTGACAGAACACTGGTTGATCATGTTTCTAGTTAATTTCTCAGTGCATTACCAAATAGCAGATGCATTACAGTTTCCTGTGTTGCAGGTGGCTGGCTGTCCGTCTGGAGTGTGTGGGGAACTGTATTGTCCTCTTTGCAGCATTGTTTGCAGTGATGGCACGCAACAAACTCAGTGCAGGACTGGTTGGCCTCTCAGTGTCCTACTCACTGCAGGTAATTCTACCTTAATTAAAAAAAAGACTCTGAATTGTAAGACTGCATCACAAAGTCAGAACCTTGCTATGGCTTTGGAGGGAACATAGGAAGAGAATAATAACTGCAAGTAGCATGTAGAAAGATGCTGGGAAGTTCCTTCTGTGCCTTGCCTATGTGAGGGGATGTGGCTAAGATAACTCATCCCCTGCATATTAAAGGCATCTGGACTTTCCTACTGTCCAGCACTGATTAGCCAAGATCTTGTCTGAGTTTATGCATTCCATGAACTTGCAGTGCTTTGGTTGTTTTGAGTTCTTCATTTATTGCAAGGAATTTAGTGTAAACTGCTTCTAGACTTCTTTTCTTCTTGCAGATTACAGCATACTTGAACTGGCTAGTTCGCATGTCATCTGAGCTGGAAACCAACATTGTTGCTGTTGAAAGGGTCAAGGAATATGCTGAAATGGAGAAGGAGGTACATTGAGTTGTCTGTCACATCTGTAGAAGTCAGTGCTCTGTTCTTGAGTTCTTGCTCACAGCCTGGCTGAATGGGGTTAGAGCTGGGCATGTCATCTGAGCTGAGGGTAGAGTAGAGCTTAGTGCTGTCAATGCCCTCCCTCCAGGAACAAGCTGGATTTTTGTTGGTAATTCCTGTGACTGCTTTTGAGGTGTATCCAATGGTATTTACACCGTGTTATTTAGCAAACATGTTCTGCCCTGGGCTAAGCAGTAGAGCTGTAGAAATGCTTTTGGTTTCCTATGTCCTTAAACATTATCTTTTTAATTTGTTTTTCTTTCTACTCTTTGTGGTGAGTAAAGAGGCTTTGCTTTTTTTTGTGATCCAGTTCACCTAACCAGTCATTTTATCTGCAGTTGGCTGCAAAACAGAGCTCCCCGTGGCTTCTGTTTGCCTTGCCTGTCACTTAAACCTGAACTTGCAGCCAAACATTATGAGGACCCTTCCCAAGTTGTTGTTTTTTTTTTTTTCCAGGTTCACTGTTTATACAGTTAAAAGTCTTTAGGCACTGATAGTAAATTCAGTAGGGTTGGTTCTCTCATTTCCCACCTCTGTGGGAGGCTGAGGCAGCAGCTGTTTATTTTACCAGGTTGTTAATCTTCTGGTGCTTATGTCTTGGATAAACTGCTTCTAGTTGCATGTCTGGCTTCCCCAGTGGTTTCCTGTGATGGGGATGTAGAATTAGGTTATTTGAATACGTGCTGCCTGTATGATTCTGCCTTTTATAAGAGGAAAGTTTAATCAGCAAGTGGGACTTGTGGTAGCAGAGCCTTTGGCTACATATACTACTTCATCTGCCTTGAGGCAGCTCTTCCCATCATCATCACAGTTCCTTTTGTAAATTATACACTAACACTGAGCCTGTGTTCGGTTGAAGGAGGAGCTGATTGGATGTGTCTGTGTGGTTCTTTCAGGCTGAATGGAGTATTGAACAAACTTCCCCAGCGAGTACCTGGCCTGAGGAAGGGAAGATTGAGTTTCGAGGCTATGGTTTACGTTACCGAGAAGACTTGGATTTGGTTCTGAAAAACATTAATGTTACCATAAATGGGGGTGAGAAGGTAATGAGCCTGAATTTATAGTAGAGTGTTACTGTTCATAAGCCTGCATGTGTAAGCCAAAGAGAGGTCTAACCCTGTTCTGTAGTGTGTCTTGTGTCTTTAAGAACTAAACGAGCTTCTGTAGAATCAGTCTTAATGTGACTGGCATATACTTTTTCTTCCCCTTTCATCAGCCTCAATATGTTGCTGTTTTGGAGTTTTGATAGTTCAGCAAATGTGACAGCCCTCTGAAAATGTGTCAGTTTCAGGTGGATGCTTGGAAATACTTTAACTCTTCTGTGGAGTAAGTTGTTCCTGTATTTCTTTCCAACAGATTGGAATAGTTGGAAGAACGGGAGCTGGAAAATCCTCACTTACTTTAGGTTTGTTTCGGATTAATGAAGCAGCTGAAGGAGAAATTATTATTGATGGGGTTAATATTGCAAAGATAGGGCTCCATGATTTGCGGTTCAAGATCACCATCATCCCTCAGGTAGGTGTGCAATCCTGCCATTACCAGAACTCATTTTGTCACAGTGCTGTTGCTGTAATATACTGGGGACAATCTTCCTTTTCTGATTTGCAGCTATGAAATGGAGTCATTTCAGCATACATTTTTCATGGAAAATGAAACCAAACTTTTTTCCTAGATTGGCTTCCATTTGCTTGTGCTTGTAATAAGTAGGACCTTGGCTGAGTTGCGATGTGGAAGCAGCACCTCAGCCTTTGGACTTGTGGGCTTTGTTGGAATCCCACGCTAATCAGTTAAGTGCTATAGACAGTTTTTACTGACTGGGCAGGTCTGCTCCCAGCTGAACACCTGATGGGTGTCACTTGGTTGACTGAGACTGTTGTCTTTTTTGTCCAGTAGAGAGGAAGTAAAATCCAAGTATTTTCAGTTGGGGAGATTCCTCAGGGGAGTTTTCTTAGAGATCAGTTTCCACTTCTATTTTAGATAGTTCCATTCCTTTTAGAAACAGAATGAAGGTATGGCGTAGTCTAATTTGTGACGAATTGGGATTATGCACTGAGATTTCAGGCTTGATATGCACTCTTTGGGCCTTCGTACAAAGAGTTCTGACTTTGGAAGGATCTTGTGAGTGAGGTGTGCAGTACTGTTCAATCACAGAAACTTGTGCATAACCATTCTAATCTAGCCCAGCAGATATGGGTTTGATAGTCCAGAATATTTGGAAATAGAGTTTTACAAGTATGGGGCTTAGTCATAAGTCTTCTTGCTCTTACTGTGTGGCTTTTATTGCCTGCCTGTTCTGATTCACAGTAAGATCATAAAATGTTGTTACACAAATCACCATTGCAACATGCTGGCAAAAACAAGTGAGCACACTGCAGAAGGTTTTCTGCACTGCTCCTTTTGGAAATCTGTGGAGTGCTTTTCTTTCTCCTTTTGAGCAGTTTGCATCAGTCTAACACTACTACATCAAAAGTATTTCCAAAGCAGTATTCCTCCATGTCCAGGAAAAAACTGCATTCATTGCATTAATACTGCAGCTGAAGCTTTCTGAAATACTTACAAATGTTGTAATTCACTAAGAAGTGGAAAGCTGACCTAGGAGTCCCTGCTGGTAGAAGGCTGAGGAGGGAGTAGCAGTTCTTCAACTAAGTAGCCCAGTAGAAAGAAAATTGGCTGGTTTGTTTTCTGTGTGGTTTTTTCTTGTTGTTTGTGTTTTCTGATTGGTTGATCCTCCCTGGATTCATGAGTTACCAACTCATGGGAAGATCTGGAGTGCCAGAGTATGCAGAGGGGCAGAGGTCAGGCCCCAAAGAGGCATAAAGATTAAGGGTGAGGGGGAAATATTTGCTGTTACTGGAAAAATTGAGGTCTTTATCCTACACCCAGTAGATAAGCTTGCTTGCAACTGCACTTGGACATGTTATTTTCCTTCCATTAAGAAATACTTTCAGAGCATTTGCTGTGTTCTGTGTATGCTGTTAATGACCTCTTTCTGTAACTAGGATCCAGTATTATTTTCTGGCTCTCTGCGTATGAATCTTGATCCTTTTGACCGACACTCTGATGAAGACATTTGGAGGTCTTTGGAATTGGCTCATCTGAAAAACTTTGTATCATCCCTTCCTGATAAACTTAATCATGATTGTGCTGAAGGTGGCGAGAACCTCAGGTATGTCAAAGTGCTATGCTTGTGAAATGGCCTTAAGAACCAAATGGCAGCTGAGACACGTGTGTGTGTGCCTTTCATCTGCAGCTAGATTTTCCATTTACAGAAACTACAGCTCACTTGGGACAGTATGTTGGTAACCAGCAGTAGCAATGCAGTGTGGGCTGCCCTGTGTAAGATTTCTGGAGGGGATAGTGGAATTCCTAATCTGTGACTAGGAAGTCAGCTAACTAGGTTCTGTTCACCATACTTTAAGCTTAAGCTTGGGAATTTAAAGTAATTTAACAAATACTCAGAATGCTGCGAAGTTTGTCAGCTTGGGCAGGCTTGGAAAGGATTTTAGTAGTCTGCTATTTAGAGTGAATGTTCTGAACTTACAATGGCTTTTGTCCAATAGATGCAAGTTTTCTAAGCTGGTACTTTGCTTTTTGCACCATAACAGGGATGTATGTTCAGTCAGTAGGAACCATGTGAAGTCCAGTCCTCAATACTGCTGATTCAGTGAATCAGCCTGGTGCAGTTATGGTAGAACCATTTGTAATGTATTCTCTTATTACACTGCCAAAACTTCATGTTGAGGGGGCTGTAGTTTCAGATGCTCTTAGATATTCCACAGTGAAGCAATAAGATGACCTTATCTATCATGTGGAATTCCTGGCACCTGTACTTAAGAATAAGGAATTGTTAGGCTTCAAAATGAACACTGCAAACTTGGTCTGACTTTTTCCCACCCTCCCATTCCATCCGTATAGTGTGGGACAGCGCCAGCTGGTGTGCCTGGCACGAGCTCTGCTCAGGAAGTCCAAAATCCTGGTTTTAGATGAAGCCACAGCTGCTGTTGATCTTGAAACAGACAAGCTTATACAGTCAACAATAAAGTCTCAATTTGAAGAATGTACTGTATTAACTATAGCACATCGTCTGAACACAATCATGGACTACACAAGGTAAAGCAATACCCCCTTTGCCTTGAAGAATGGTATGTGTGAACTGCACTGTGCTCCTCTTAAATGAGCATCTTTTTGTTTGCTGCATGTTTGCTAGTGCATTTTTAGCCACCTCTCCAGAGAGCTGCTAGAATCCCTATTTTGATGGGTGTGGTGTACATATTCTGGCTTGTGGTGGCTGTGCTTGGGCTAAGGAGCTCCCCTGAGCCTTTTGTTGCACTGCTTATTGTGCCATTCCTGTCCAGGCAAACTAGGAAGGAGAAGGAAGCAGTGACAGGATTTCATTCCTGGGTCTTGCCCTAATTTAGGCACAGGTGGAAGAGGCGTTGGAACTTTTGGGAGCTCAGACAGCATAAGGAATCAAAGGAACAGGGCCTGAGCTTTTCTGAAGTTTATTCCATGTTTCTCTTTCCGTCACTGTTGATTCAGTTCATACATCCTCCCTCATCCTCAGCTGCCTTGCTGAGATGTGCTTGAGGGCAGACTTCTCTCATAATTTTAGTTTTAAGCGCTCTTATCCTTCTTACCACAGAATGGCAGAGAGCAAAGTGACCAGTGATAACATTTTAGTGTATTTTTATAGACCAGTCTTTCTGCTGTCAATAGGGAAAGATAAGAGACAGGAACATTGCCTGTTCCAGGCACAGCGCCAGCAGTACTGTCACCAGTGAACACCCAGTTCAGTCACACTAACACTACGCAGTAGTACCAGCTCAGGACTTAGCAAGCATCCCTGGAGTGCCTGGCCAATTACCAGAGGTAGGTGAAGGCAGTGTTTTAACTGTGAGCTGATTTACTGACTGTGGTAACTTGTTTTTTAAGCTTCTTATTTCCAGTTGCATGTTTGTTTAGCACAAGCTATATCTGTGTTTGTGTCTTGTCAGAAGAAGCTGTATAACAGCGGTTGATGTGGTGCAGCATTACGGGAAGGTTGTCCCCGGTCTTGCAAGGTCTTGGGGACACTGACTCACCTTGACAAGAAGTGGTGCGAGATAGTTTGTGGCAGGCTCAGGGCACAGTCAAAAGTCTCACGGCTGCCTGAAAATGACTGTGTAAACATTTGCTACATATAAAATAGAGCAGCCAGGATCAGCATTGAGGCTGGAAAGGATGGAGTTAAGAACCTCTGTCCACTTATACAGTCTGGACTGTCTTTGCCTGTGTATAATGGCTGTGCTACAGTCAGTTTCTTTCTGTACACACACATACACCTGTGTTCACTGGCCTTGTTGATCTTCTTCTGACCATTTTTTTTTCTTCTTGTTTTGCAGAGTTTTAGTCCTGGACAGAGGAGAAGTGGTGGAGTGTGGTAGCCCAGAACATCTCCTTCAGCAAAAAGGCATTTTCTATAGCATGGCCAAAGATTCAGGATTGGTGTAGCATTTGAACTTGGTTAGTTCCTGTGAGGAAGAGGGAGGTGATACATTCAGAACACAGTAACTTCCCCTGAGCTGGTGTGAACCATACAGAGCAGTTTCAGACGTGGTGAAGTCAGCCACAGCAGGGTGATGGAAGTCATAGGAAAATGCAGTTTTTTTCTTTTTCCTTTTTTTGTGTCCTTGTCCTTAGTTCTAATTTTTAGCCAGCTTCAGGAGGCGCACGTGCACTGTGCAGAACACTTTAGAGACTTCTCATTTTGCCCGAAACCTGTCAGTGTGTGCTGAAACGTCAGGTGGAGTGATTTAGAGAAGTGCAGAAAGCTTTTTCTTCTCATGTGCTCTTATGCTCTGAATTCCCCTCCTGTTTTAAAAAGCCCTAGCCCAATGAACCACACCAGTTGTGCAAATGCTGCTTATTTGCTTGTTTGCCGACTCCTCATCTGAGGAGCCATCTCTTGTGGGATGCACTTGGAACATTTTGTGGCATAGAGTACAATAGTCCAAAGAATTTTTTTTTTTCATGTGAAATAACATGCCAGACATCCTCATTATGGCATTTACTGTACATAGTACATAGTGCTTTTTATGCATTGTCCTAAAGGTTTCATGTGTTTACAGTGTATAGCAGCGAGTTCACTATAAAATGTCAGTAGTGCTGGTGTGAAAAAGCACAGTCAACTTCAGAGCAGTATTTGAGCATGTCTAGAATGACAATCACTCCAAAACCAAATTCATACAGCAGTTGCTGTGTTGCAGGATGCAATACCTGATCTTGCACACACTTCACTCAGGAATTCTGACTTGAGTGGCAAATCCTGATAACACCTGTGGGGACCAGGCTGAGAATTGAGGATTTGCCTGAGAGGAGGTTGCGGGCTCGGTGTCGCATTGATTGTAACACCCATGGCTTTGGCAGCTCTGTGCTTTTAATAGAAGCTCTGCCGCATCAAGGACCATTAGCCTTATATCAAAGAAACCTGCCCTTCATGCTGCTGCTGTTGACTTCTTGATTTCGTGAGAAACTGCTCTGGTACAGTTTAAAAAGCAAAAAAGTTTTCTGTTTCCAGTTGTGTGTCAGAGGGGTCTGACAATTCAATTGGCAGAGTCTGGGTTTCAGGGTCTGTGTTGAATGTTCCCTTTTCTGTCGGAGGTAAAAGTTAATTTTCTCATGTTCTGATTAGTCTTATTTTAAGAGGAAAATGCTGGAAGAAGGCAAACTTAAGCCAAATGGACTCAAATACTCAGCACTCTGAGAATGTGGACTTCTGTGAATGATATTGCTGACCTTAATACTAGACAGTTGTCTTCTTTAGAGTAAAGATATTTATTTTTTTGTAAGTTAAGACTCTGAAATTGAGTAGACTGAAATTTTCTTTGGTATTTTTTGTAATGACTGTACAAATATTTGCAAAGAAGGTGCAGTAAAAAGTTGTTTGGAAGATAACGTGATGTGTCATCTCTTGCTTTGTGTTTGACAAAGGGTTAGCTTCTGTAGTTCAGGTTTTCACCTTGAAAATAGAAATTATCGGTACTTTTTAGACCAGCAAAGCTGCTAGGCCTGATATCTGGGGGCTGTTAGGGTGGGTGAGAAACCTGGAGTGCAAGTAACAATGTGCTGTGGTAGGGCTGGATCACATCTCATGGATTGTCTTGTCATTTAGTTCTGTAGTTTGTTGGGCAGACCAGGTAATAGTGCATCAGTAGAGCAGAATTCAGTGGTGCTGCAGACCTTTTGTCATACCCACGGTGTCCATGGCCTGTGCCGTGCCGTATTTCTGTAGCAGCTTGTTGTCAATTTCCCCCATGGAAGCGAATGGGGAAGCTTGGGGAGGAGCAGTGGGTTTTGGACTTTCAAATTGCCCAATGCTTGTGCAGCACTGCGATGGACAGAAAGGTGGAAATATTGGAGCAAACTGTAAGGAACGGGATACAGAGGTGAGAAATGAGCTTGTCAAATACAGTGTGTGGCTGGTATTGTTTTACTCAGCTGCATTAAAATGGAGACAGATGTGTCTGCAGAAGAGACCCAGACGAGTGTCATGGGTTCAGCAGCAGCAATTGTTTTTCTCCTTTAAGTAGTAGCTGGTGCAGTGCTGTGTTTTTGGTTTTCAGCTTGGGAACAGTGCTGATAGCACCAGTGTTTATAGTTGTGGCTTAGAATGTTTAGGCTGGCAGAGGACTTTCTGAGTTTCATGCTCTGCCAGGGAGG
>JASSUY010028283.1:25674-83791 GCA_032466535.1 Forpus xanthops | reverse complement strand
GAATGCCATGCAGAGGGACCTTGACACGCTTGTGAGGTGGGCTGATGCCAACCTGATGAAGTTTAACCATGCCAAGTACAAGGTCCTACAGCTGGGTGAGAGCAATCCCAGCACAGCTCCAGGTTGGGCAGAGAGGAGATACAGAGCAGCCCTGAGGAGAAGGACTTGGGGGTGGTGGTCGATGAGAACATGAACATGGGCTGGCTTCAGTGTGCTCTTGCTGCCCAGAAGGTCAACTGTATCCTGGGCTGCATCAAAAGGAGTGTGACCAGCAGAATGAGGGAGGTGATCCAGCCCCTCCACTCTGCTCTCATGCAGTTCTGATGTCCTCAACATAAAGAGGACATAGAAGTGTTGGAACAAATCCAGAGGAGGCTACGAGGATGATCAGGGGATTGGAGCACCTCCCGGTATGCAGATAGGCTGAGAAAGTTGAGGCTGTTCAGCCTGGAGAAGGCTGCGTGGAGACCTCATAGCAGCCTTCCAGTATCCGAAAGGGGCCTATAGGGATGCTGGGGAGGGACTCTTCATTAGGGACTGGAGTGACATGACAAGGAGTAATGGGTTCAAACTGAAAACAGGGGAAGTTTAGATTGAATATGATGAAGAAACTCTTTCCTGTAAGGGTGGTGAGGCACTGCAATGGATTACCCAGGGAATCTGTGAATGCTCCATTGCTAGTGGTGTTCAAGGCCAGGTTGGACAGAGCCTTGGGTGCCATGGTTTAGTGGGAAGTGTCCCTGCCCACGGGACCTTTCCAACCTTAACTATTCTATGATTCTGAAACAAACCACAATCCACTCTCAGAAGGGAACACGAGAGTTCAACCAGAGCTTGTCTGATGTGGTTGTGAACAGACCATTGTTTGCATTAGTGACACAATTTAAGCACATAACTTGATACAGAAACATTTCTTGGATATTATCTACCTGTCCATTTGCCAAGCATGCTGCAGGGCTGTTCTCTGAAAGCCTCCATATCCCTATTTTAACTGCAGGTTTTAACCAAGCCAAGCCTGTGGGGTTGGCATGTATAAACTGACTGGGTGCCAATAGAAGTTTTGTGGAATGGTAGTGATCCGGAGCAGCTCAAGCTGCAGTACCTTCACTTTAACTGGAACTTATATTCACTCTTTAAGTGTTTTGGTCTTGTCTTTGGCTGAGCATGGGCCGCACCATCTTGTGTGGCCCTGTGGAGAGAACATTACTACTCTAATCCCTTCTGCATCCCTCGACTAGATTTGCATTTCTGACTTACGGGGATACTTTAATGGGTTAAAAGTCCACATAGCCTAAACTAAGTGCCCACAAAATCAACCAGTTTTAATTGCTAACATTAATGTATTGTTAAAAAAAGTGTTCTAAATAATTAAACAGAAGTCCTCCTGGTTTCCAACAATCACCCATGCTCCTTCCTTCTCTCCAAGGACATCTCTTCTGCAATGAAACACCCATGGCTCACAATGAGGACTCCCCACCAGCAGGCAGCCCACCCCAACAGGGATGCTTGCTAATAATCAGTACATGGGCACACATCGTGGTGGAACACAGTATCTGCTTATCATTCCAGTGTTTGAGCTCTGCCAGGACATGTGGATGTCCCTGCCCACGGCAGGATCTTAAGGTCCGTTCCAACCCTAACTGTCCTCTGATTCTATGTATACATAGAGGAAACCAGCAGCAGATTAAAGGGCAATTTTCCAAAAAGATGAAGAAACAGCTTCTGAACTCCCCTCAGCAGCAGAACAGGCGCCAAGTTCCCATCAGGGCTGAGGCTGAGCATCAGTGAGCTCAATACTTCATACTGCTACTGAACACTCCCCTTGATAAAATCATGCTGGAGATGGCCGAGTCAAGTTTTGGAGCCAAAATCACCCCTGAAAAACGCTGTTACAGGAGAACTAAAACACTAATGCTTCAGTTAGACATTCTGACCAGAAAAACAGCCTGAAAACCCCTCTCTAGTCAGAAAACTCTTCTAACTTTAATTCAAACTTGATTTGCAAGCTTAAAATCACGTCTGTATTTCATTAAAATGCTTCCTATATTTCCTTACTATTTATTTGAACATAAATTTTGAATTAAAAAAAAATCACCATTAAAATAAATTCTTTTTAACTTTCCAATGCAATAAAATATCTTTGTTGCCCATTTCACCCCACACACACAGATTTTGGTCCTTCTGAGGACTGCAAACTGAAAAATCCGTTATTTCTATGAAGTTTGGGTTAAGCATTACATGAAAGCGTAAGAAAAGAAGTGAGTTCCTGCCTCAGAGCAGGAGGAAGAACAGAAACACCATTCTCCTGGCATTCCAGCTGACTGGAATTGGGCTCAGAATGATTTACTGAGTTGACCAAAGGCCCACTGGAAATGTGTTACAGATTGAAAACATATTTGCTTTGTTCCAGACAAAAGGGTTTACCGCACAATGCCTATTCTTTGTAACGATCAAGACATTTGGGTTCTGAGTTTATGAACACCTGCGTGTTGCACCTCAACAGCAAAGAAACAAACCCGAAGCTCGCAGCCAGGTCATTGCCTATCCCTCAGTTTTTCCAAGTGAGGCTTTGTGATGAAGTATAATGTTCTAGAACATCCAGCAATGCGAGACAGAGGTCTTAGCTCTGGCTGAAGTGAAAGAACAATGGAGAGGAGCTGAAGGGGATGGTTTGTATTCAGTGGCTCTGCAGTTCCTGGCACATCTTTGGGCTTCCATGGAAAACTACCAACCAGGAAATTTCCAAGAAAGAAAGAGATTGATTTCCACTTAGCAAAGAACAGTTACGAAAAGAAACATATGGCAAAACGGATGAGATTCCTATGAACCATCTACAAAGCTATCACGGCAAGAAACAGGAACAGTTTAACATCAACTAAAGCTGTACAAATACCACTGTTCTCCACTTGCTGCCTGGGTTGGTTTCAGGTTACCCAAAAGGACAAAACTGGGTGGTTTTCTTGTGAAAAGGAGAGCATCGCTAAACAAATGTTTGAGGCTGTGTCAGAATTTCCTATCACCCCATTCTGTTCCTGAATCGGGAAAGCATCCATCTTCCCCAAATGAAAGAACTTGATTAAAACAGGACAGGAATTAAAGAGGTTTTGTTCTCCAGGGTGTACATAGGCTATGGAAGGCAAAGCATAAGCGAGTTCATTAACAGTTTAAGTTAGCTCTGGTTGGTACTTGGCAGTAAATGAAACATCGAACAATAAAATGTGCCCCCCTTCATGTATCTTTCTCATTCCAATACTTAGCTTCCATATCTCACATACAGAGGTCTGAGAGGTGTCTTTTCTCTCCCAGCACACAACACAACCCAGTGAGTGAAGGGGTAGGACCGAACAGCCCAAAGTACAAATTGATCAATCAAGGACGGATAAATTTACATGTACTTTGAGTGCAAATATCTCTAGGCATAAATCTGGGATGAGGCTCATCAGCTGGAGTCCTCAAGAAAGAAAGATGTGGTGGTTCTGGTCACTAGTGAATGCCTACACCATTGCTATGGAAAACAGCTGTGGAAGAGAAAAAACCATGTGCTTTTAAGGATAGATCTGTAAAACAAGGTATTCTCAAGAACAGAAGCATTTCATACTTATGAAATCGTACACTGACCAAAACCACTTGCCAGCTGAACTGCGAGCTTAGCTTATCTCGCAAAAAGCAGAGTTCATCCTGTGAATCCTGTTTATTTCAATCTGTTCTGCTCAGTTGTCCTTTACCATCAGAACCATCAGCACTAAGCCTGAGACATGAGCTATGGTCAGCTATGGTTACAAAAGCCAATTTTGGACTGGAGTAGGTAAAGAAAATGCCTAATGCCTGATTGAGGGAGCAGTCATCACACAAACCATCTGATTGGAAATCACATGAACCAATTGCCAGACCCAGCCAAAGGTTGAAATGCTGCATGATTCCTTATTTAGTGTAGGGGTAAAATTGATGATGGCATCATGGTGTTAACTAAAGGATAATAACTGTACTATGCTAGAGGTAAATGAATACAGCAAACTTCTGCTCATCTGGGATGCAATAAAATGACAGAGCCATCAGGGGAAGGGATCTGTGCCTTTTGAAGATGCGAGATTGCTAAACGTATGGAAGTGCTGTCTGACAAATCCCAGCAATGAGAAATTAAACTCCTAATTTGAGTCCTTGGTACCTGATGTGCTGATGATTTGAGAGGAGACTCAATCACCTTCCTTGCATCGTTTTTACAGACTATTATGCTTGGGCCTTCTCTCAATTGCCTGGAAAATCCCCCTTCCACGCCTGGTTTCTGCTGCTGTTAATTCCCTTCCTACTGCAGCACTAGAGCATGCACAGCTAGGCTGAAAATGCTGGGCTGCAGGGAGTGCTGCATCAGTTGTACAAAATTCCTTCATACAAACAGGGGATCCAGAAGCTCAGGAATTAGGCAGGAAACAGTTTATATAGGATTACATGGATCAATACGGATTGTTTTCACATCCATTAGGGTACCCTCAGTTTCCTAAAGCAACCTGAGGATTTCACCCCATAAGTCCCCCATGCAGCCTCTGGTCCTCGATGTCTCCAGCAGCACATTACACTTCAGGCAGTAGTTTGAGAGCTGGGCAACGTTTGCCACCTCGTGTGAGTACAGGATGTGGAATCAACCTTCCTCAGTCTGTCTGCAAGCTTTGCTTCTCTTGTCCTGTGCTCCCTCCAACCTGCATCTCGCCCTTCATTAGCCAGAGCTTGATTCAAAGCAGGATCTAAGTGAGGGCATTTCTACCTTACTGAACACGTATAATGCACTATGTGTGTTCAAAATGCCACTGCACTGTTGGCTTGCTTGGTGACATTTACTTTCTCCTTGCAGTTCTGAGGAAGTTTCTCCTTTTCTCTGGAATTTTCAAGTCCTTACACAGGGACAAAACCCTCCTCCTCACACAGAAATGACAACAAAAGAAAACACTGAAGATGGAGCAACAAGCATAAACGGTTTGGTTTCGTGCCCTCGCTGGAGATAGGCTTTGCCTACGAGGGCTGCACGTAGAAAGTGTGCATAGGCAAATGCAGTATCTCGCCTCATCTCGGATCATTTCAACTCGCTGCAGACAACTCAGTGATTTGTTAAACCCACACTTTGTATTCCAGGGCAGCATCACAAGTGATGATTAGCAGCATAGTACAAAGGCAGATACGTGCTCCCAGCTGAGTCCCTAGGCCAGAATTCCTAAAACCACTTCAACATTGAAAAGCCAAGCCATGATTATGCTAGAAACGATTCGAACCTCTACCTGAGCTTGTTTATCTTTTGCCCCTCTGACACAGCAAGATTTCAGTTTCTCCCACAGTATAGCTTATAAGGCAACTTCATGACATTAATTTGTCAATCAATAGTTCTGTTAGAGCTAACCCAGTGCTCCAATATCGCTGCAAGAAAGAAAACCCACAGCAAGTGCTCAGAGCAAAAAACCAAAGCTGATTAGCTCCATGGAGACTTGTTTCTGCATCAGACTGCATGGTTTATTGCTGCTCAAAGAGACTGCGGTGCTGGTGACACTGGAATTGCACACACACACACAGAGAAATCAATGCCTGAACACCACCAGCTGAACAATATGAGTCAAATCTGGCCACAGCGAGTGCAGGAGAAGCCATTTACATTGCTCTGTGATCAACTCTGCTCCCAGGTCTTCCCAATGCAGATGGGGTGGACACTTGTTTGGTACCTCTGGAGCAGCTCCCTCTTATGGTCCTGACTTGGCAATCTTTCCCAGTTCAGCAGACACTTCAGCATCTCTTACAACCTGTTTAAGTGTCCCATAAGCAGGCTCTTAAAGAGCTTTGTTGAATACAGTGGCTCAAAGCATGTGCTGAAATGTCACGCTAAATGATTAAACGCTGGCCTGAGAGCTTGCGTAAAGGCACTCACAGAAAATTACCAACTTCTATGAGAATATAATAAAGCAATTAAGTTTTAGCATCCCTATCTCTGCTTCCAGAAATGCCCACTAAATTCAGTGCAAAGCCCTAGTTGTTGCAAGTGACAGGATTAGTAAACGTGGGGCTACTTAAACCCAGTTGCCTTGCTCAAGTACGGCCTTGGTATGGACAAGGTGCTTTGTGTATTTCTTATCTCAAGGTAAACCCTGAAGGAAGGACTTTGACAAACAGCTGGACCCCACAAGAATCAGTTATGCCTTCATCTTCTTTAGGTTTGCATCTTGCAACAGGTGACTGCGGTGTCATAAATCACAGCCTCTTTTCTCATGGAGGCAGAGCTGATATCCCACCCGTTCAGCGCATCCATTCCCTCTCACATCGATTCTTCAGAGTCTCTGAGAACTTCAGCTGCCTGAGCCTTCCTACGTTTGGGTTAAGTCCCAAACTGTAATCCTCCTGAACTTGAACAAAATTGGTTTATCTACATAGGAGTCGGCATTCAGACAGCAAAGCTGAAACTGAAAACAGATGCCGAGTCTACAGGGACAGGAGAAGAGTCTGTTCTCCATGGAAGCACTTCCCAAGCGTTACATGGCTTAAAAAGATCTGCAGAAACATTTGAATTCCATAAAAAACTTGACAGCTGAACTGAGAGTTTAGTTTATCTTGCAGAAAAGGAGAGTTCATCTTGTGAATCCTGTTTACTTCAATCTGTTTTGTTCTTTTGTTCTGTTGTCCTTTACCATCACCACTAAGCCCAAGACAAGTTCATGCTTTCGTTGGGTAAAACCACATCAAAACCATATGGGAAGAGACTCCTTATTGAAATAGGAATATCATACATGGAAGGGAGACGGACGTTAGAAAGGTGTTAGGTAATTTTTACAGGACTGTTTGAGACAAATAATTGCTTAAATGCACAAGAAAAATAAAACGAACACTGAACTGGCCAAGTGCTCCCACAGTCAGTGGTTCTAGATGGAACTGGTAAAGATTCCTTACATACTCCTGCACCAGCACCAATCCCAGAGTGGTTGCATGGGGCACCTCAGCTCACCCAGCTCTGCGGCTTAAAGGTGCCCCTGAGCACTCCCATTCAGGACATCTACAAGACAACTGCTGAGGCTCTTCTTTTCCCCATCCCTGGGGGGAAACCTCCCTCCCTTGCATGAGTCTGTTCTGTCTCTGGCCTTCCTCTTCCCAGTCGGTTCAGCTCCCTGTCCTCCATGCTATGTCATTCCTCAGACAAAAGTTACCCCAGCAGCTACAATAAGAATTCCCCTTCACTGGAAAAGAGAAGTTCCACAAGCAGTACACCCGGTCAGAAGCAAAATTAGGAGTGACACCAAGACCTCCTCACTCCTAGATCCCCATCTGCAAGGCTGAGCGCTAATCACTGCAGGACAGCTCTCGATTGGAGAGTACATGCCTCTTCTTAAGACCCTCATCCATTGCATTACTATTTAAAGGGAGAAGAAGAGTTTATGTCATTACAAATAAATGGAAGGTTTGATAGAGCAACACAGAAAAAGCAGGAAAACTTTTCATTGTTGTATAAGAAGAGACCTGAAAGCAGAGGTTAAAATAAAGGTTAGAATATGCTGCCTTGAGTTCTTGCAAAGACATCCAGAGCAAATTTAATACTTTTAGTGGAGTCAGTATGCAATGTCTTGTGCTGCTGAGGTCTGAAAATTACACTCTCTCCAAAGTGAGAAGGTACAGGTGAGCATTGAAATGACTGCTGTAGGCTCTACCTGAATGCCCCTCTACCTGCCTCGAGTCAGATCTCTCACTGCTGCTGCTCATCCATACCTAATACCAACACCCATGGCAATGAACTAAATCCCCAAACTTCTTCCTTTCTCTCTCTTTTTCCTTTTTTTTTTGTTAGTTTTAAACACAACATTTCTGTGGGCAGTAAATTTTTAATTTAAAATATTGAAAAAAAGGGGTTTGGGTTTATTTGGTGCCCTCAGATTAGTTAGCATCAGCAGTTTTTCCCCTCTAGGGAGTAATTAAGGGAAAGCTCCCAGCACAATGCTAAACTGTGATAATGACAGAACTTAAAATCATTTTCATACCACATGCTGCATTGCAGTTCATTTCCATATGCTCTGCCTCCAACAAAGGTGTCATGCCTATAACAGTCTTCTAGGCAAAGGGGTGACCCAAGTCCCACTGCCTGGAAGGGGGCTCGGGGGAAAGACACACACTGTCATGCTGCATGTGATAAGGTCAATGCTTGACAAAGTGGGAAATAAGAAGGCCCTGGAGATTTTGGCTGTATTTGTCTCTGCAGCACAGTTAGCAGCTGAGATTTTGGATGCCTTGTTGCTGATCCACCTGTGCTATAAGCTATTAATTAATACAGGATATTCAGTACCTACCTACTGCACTCACCCTAAAGCTAGACAACAGTGAAACACCCATAACAAATGTTCAAGGCACACCTCTTACCACACATCCTGCAGCAGAGCACATGGCAGGGATCTTGTAATACCTGGACCATCTATTTACTGTAATGCCATATGAAGGAAAACCAGCAGCACAGCCACATCAGCTAACAGGTCACTGTTAACTCGAGTGCAGCATTGTCCTGACAGTTATGTTGACTAATTCCAGCTCTGGCTTCTTCAGCAGAAATGAAAAGACCCTTAGGGGAAGGTCATTTGTCAGACATCCCATCTGGGCTAGGAAATAATACTATTGACAAGAGGTGGCACTGAAAAGCAGCCTCCACATCAGATTTAGATCAGAGAACGATACAGCTGAAGAAATACTCTGCAAAAACCTCCAAACAGTAAAAAATGGCAATCAGGTCGTTAGCAGCAGCAACCAGGCAACTCTGGATCATTGAGCCAAGTTCTGTCTCCCACTTCCATCGCCTACAAATTGGAAAGAGCCACGTCAGGTGGTAAGTGAATAAACATGTCTCACACACAGAACTGGGGACCAACCTGAGAGGTCTCCCATGGGGAGATCACTGAATGAGAGCAGGGGAGGAGGCTGACAAGAGAAATAGGAGCCAGAAACATGGTGTGGTAAGTAGAAGTAGCAAGGAAGGAACACACAGGAGGAAAGGGTGGGGAGAACTGGGAGCAGGAACTCAGTGAAAGCAATGGGGAATACAAGGACAATTAGGAGACAAGCCTTCAGACTTGTAGGGGTCTATTAACAAAGGTACTAACAGTGAAAACCATCCACTGCAGAGGTGAAAATGGCTCCCCTGCATACAGCTGGGCGCAGGAATAAAAGGGACTCAGACAACCTGGCAAGCACAGCAGACAGCAGGGATGTGATCTGAAGAAAATGAGCAGAAGGGCGAGCAACATGTTTCTCCTGGGCTTGGATCAGAAACAAAAAGCCCTGAAGTTCCTCACCCTCAGTAGATCTCCACCCCACTGTGACGACCTCACCCTCATTTTGGGTGCTTGTTCACACAGGGAACAGTGGACTGACACTGTGCCCCAACTGTTCTGGTAGCAGGTTTTGGGGATGGTCAGCCTGAAGAGCTCATCTCTGCTAACGGTTTATAAAGCTGCCAGTATGACATTGCAGGATGCAAAGAAAATGAGGGAAGATAATTGATCGGCTCTTGTAAGAAGCTCAAACCCATTCCTTAAGTTAGAAGGATACTACTAAAATCACTGAGGTTAAAAAGTCAGTCCTCACAAGTTAGGAAATCCTTCATTTGGGGAAGTTCCACTTCTTGAAGATGTTACAACTTACCATCCTTCACGTACCCCTACGGTGTTATTTGTGCGGGGTCCCTGTGAAATCATATCCCATACTACCTTACAGCTGCTAGGGCTGACAGAAACCTGAGAAAAGCCAACAGAAGCCCTTGAAGGATAATGCTGATGCCTATTTTGGCTCTATCCCCAAAGGGAGAAGGCTTTGAGCATGGCTATTTGAAACTGGAAAACCTCTCATTTGGTTTTGCACACTCGGAATGTTTGCTTCCAGGGCAAACCTAGAGTTACCAAACCTTTTTCACCTTGGCACAAGTTTACCTTGTCTCACCAATTCTTTGAGATTCCTCCATTTCATCTCAAATCGTTCACCTCTAAACATAGCAAAACCTGTCGCAAAGGCTTGAAGACTTATTTCCTTTGGGTTTTTGTTTGCTTAACATGGTCTGTCAAGGAATCGATACCTGCTCTCATATGCACACAAAGACAAGTAATCTTAAGCGTGCATATGAATAAAAGGCAAGCAACAGATTTTATGCAACTGGGACAGGGAATAATCTAAGCTTGTAAACTGCTTCAAAGACCTTTATAGAACTAATTTTAAAGGTAGGAAAAGCTCTGCTCAATTAGGACCGTACTTGCTTCTGTAATGCTTTTTTGTGCAAACATGATGACAAAGTATATTTTAAACTGATCTATCTGAAAGGTGACAAAGCGTGCTGTGCTTAAGGAAAGGCCTGGCTGCTCAGCACTGACACACGGGTTGACAAGCATTTCCAAACATCTATTCTGTTATC
Organism: Forpus xanthops; assembly: GCA_032466535.1. Lineage (NCBI taxonomy): Eukaryota > Metazoa > Chordata > Aves > Psittaciformes > Psittacidae > Forpus > Forpus xanthops. The sequence goes on along the minus strand of JASSUY010028283.1, from coordinate 73,386 downwards.
CAGGAGGACAGATTCAAACTCCCAGTAGCATTCCTAAGGCATCTCACCGATTGCAAAGATGCTGTTGATAGAGACAGGAAGTAGAAACAATTGTGATTTGTTGCTACCCGTAACTAGAGATCAAACATCAATAACTACCATTCAGATGCTTAAAATCAGCAATATAGCAAAAGACTTCACCAAAGGAATAAAGTGAAGACGTTGCAATCTGCCTCTCAAAACCAGCACTTCCAGGAGTGTAAAGGTTACATTCACTGAGCGTATTTTCCATGCTATTATTCACTAAGACCTACCCTACTCAGTAGAAATGATCCATTTGTACCTGCTTTATAAATTTTGCATTGAAGTCCAAGTTCATGCACATTATGATAACTAATATCTTCCTTCTGCTCCTGAAAGAGAGACTCCATAATTACATCATTAGCACACTGAGCATAGTTCCATTTGTCTCCATGAGCCATACTGCACGCATAAGAGCGAAGTCTGGCTTCACTTTGAGAATCTCAAAGCATCTCTACACAGAGATTGCTTCTTCCTACGCAAGTATGAGATAGGTAAGGATTGTACCCAGATGGCGTGAGCTTCATTAGTATTAGGTTAAATGATTTTCTGCCAACAGAGCAGGCAAAAAAAGACAGGAATGAACAGTGAGAATTGCAGTCAATAGACTGCATTGGCTTAACAGGATTTAGATGTTTTATACAGACAAATTACACCCACACAGTCACGGTCTGAGTTATCAGTCAACAACGGCATGAATATTCCCAAGCTTGCAGAAGATGGAGGCTCCTTCGTGCCTTCAAGATCAAATCTGAAACTCACAAAATGGTTTGGTCGCAACTGAAGCAAATAAACATTTTTTCCCTAAGGAATCAGGATAAACCCACCTGTTTCATTTTGAGCTTAACACACAGGGATGACCCATGCAAACTGAAGTAAGGAAAAAGCCTGCATGAACTGAAGAAGCAAGAAGTGTTCTATAATTACCCTCCTTTCTGTGCTCTGCTCCTTCGTAAGTTGTGATTTGGGGACTCAGCATCTACATGCATCAATAGCTTTGACTGTGAATTACTCTGGGGACCCACAGGTCAGTAAAAAGCCTTTGCTCTCCTCTAGGAATGTTCTACTGAGCCATTCAGCACATCTCTAACAGAAAGTCAACCTTTCAAATCAACTCCCTGCACGCCTAGACTATGAAGAGCCACTGACCAGGATAAAAGATCTGACTGGTATTTCATGTTGTGCCCAGCTGCAGCCAGCTTCCAAAGCCACACATAACCGAACCAGATGCCGTGTAGGCAGCACATGTAGTCCACCACGATTATTGATTGAGGGTGGCTATAGGGCTAGAGACAGCAGTGAAAAGCTGGCAGAACACAAAGAGCTACTTTCTTCTACATTCCCATGAATTTCAACATCTCACTAAGAAGAAACGGATTCTCTTGCTAGAGTTTTGATCCATCCTCTTTCCAAAAGAGTGGGAAGGATATGCTAAGTGTATTGTAGCATAGCACAGAAAGCTAATCCATGGGAAAAAGCCTCAGCAACTATCTGCAAGCAGTAGCTTGAACACAGCTAAATGTATTTGCCTCATCAAGGGTGAATCCCAAAGCCTAGGTGAATATTCATGTTTGGCAAATACTCCATTAAGCAATGACAACATCAAGCTATGTGCTAGCTCTTTCTAAACACATCAAAGCCATCAATACGCTTCCACACATGATTTTCCAAGAGTCCAGATTCTGGATGGAGGTCACAGCTTTCACCTTTACAAGCTTCAAACAGAACTTGTCATCTATGGTTCTTTGATACCAAAACAACTTACACTCACTGAAGTCTTGGGCACGTAACATCTTTCTGTCAACACTGTATGTGCCTTTCAGGTTTAAACACAATAATCCAACTGGAAGGTTATGGCTTGAACTTTGCTGCTGCCTATACCAGATAAAGTCCTTCAGCCTATGTCCTGTTGGAACTCAGTCTCCTAGCCCTTGGAAGTGTCAAACCTGCCACCAGTAATTTGAATTTCAGCCTGAAAGGCCTGGTTTAGTTTAATTAAAATTAATTTTAGCATTTGAAATGTAGCTGCAATGCTCCTCATTAAGGAAAAGGCAAACAGCTCCGAAGGGTCTGTAAGATGACTCGGTATGGTAAGCATGGTATGCACATACCATTTCAACAGGCTACAATCTGATGATATTTAGAGAAGTTGCTTTCAAACCATAGTTTGAAACTTTGCTGTTTGACACCCATGGCCATTTCTTGTAACTTTTACTATTTGGGAAATACAATCAAAAATCAGTGCAAGCCAATGCAAGTGACAAGCCTACCATATTTTTAAGGCATTATGCAGAGCTCTCTATGCTAAGGCCACCCACTCACCAGCTGCAACCAAACAAGCCATGTGCTAGCAGAGTATGAATAGATATACCGTCAAATACAAGTACATAATCAAATGGTAAGTAAAATACATCAATACCTTAAACCAAGGATTTTACAAGTTTTAAAATCTAGTTAAGGTGGGGAATTACTTAACCCATCTTCTTATTGGGACGGTAGAGTCACACTAAGCCATGCTCTTACCCATATGTTGCCCTTTAAACAGAAAGCTGCTTCTCAGCAGTGGACGCTTCACAGTGGTAGTTAATGGTGTTTGGCACACCAGTGGTATATTGGCAACAGAGGCAGGAATACTGACTCTGGCACAACTGCGTATGGAAAAAGTAAGAAATGTAGCTCGCAGGGCATTTTTATAGAAGCTGGACCAACCTTTTATTAACGAAGTACACAGGGGCTCATTAGGCATCTGCAAACTATGAGGATTTCATATGTAGCCCAAACAGCAGTTAACTGTAAATGATTACACTTCCCTTTTTATCAGGGAGCTGCAGTTAAATCCACCAGCCATTGGAAACTCCAGCCACCAAGTTGTTCTTTGACCTCTGGTTTTATCGCCCACAGCCATAAATTTGCCTTGCCTCTGTTCTCTGGCAAATTTCCATTCAGTGTAAGTGCCATTTATTACATGAACCTAAGATTTAGCATCAAAAACAAGAACGGAGGTTTTCAAGTCTTGACCTTGGTTTACAATAGGCAACAAAACCCATCTGTTCCCTTAGGGTAACTATGTGTAACTGTCACTGCTAAATTTAAGCTTATGTGATAATCAGCTGAATAAGGTAACAGTTAGCAAAAGGATAATAATAATATGGTGATATTTTACTGGCAATGGAACACAAACCATTTAATAGTGGGACACAGCAGAAATTATTCTGTATGGGACTTCTTCCCAGTTTAAGAAGCACGACCCATTAAAAGGGACACGGTGTCTTTCAAGTTCTAATAATCACAGAATAGTTAAGATTGGAAAGGACCTTAAGATCCTCCAGTTCCAACCCCCTGCCATGGGCAGGAACACCTCCCACTACACCATGGCACCCAAGGCTATGTCCAACCTGGCCTTGACCACCACCACCGATGGAGCATTCACAGCTTCCCTGGGCAACCCATTGCAGTGCCTCACCACCCTTACAGGAAAGAACTTCTTCCTTATATCCAATCTAAGCTTCCCCTGTTTAAGTTTGAAACTTCTATCCTGTGATTTCTGCTTTGCTGCGTCAAGCACACTGTCTGATGTGAGGGAGGAACCAGAAGAGTTAATTGAAGAGCCAGGTGATAAGGTCTAATAAATCCCCGGATTTTCACCTGGTGAGTTTATTGGAACAGGTAAGGGCAGCAAGCAGAAGTCAGGCAGGGTGACTCATCAGTTCTAGCAATGCAAGAAAATGAGATTTTAAGTGGAAAAAGATGTTTCCTAGGAAACTGCATGATCTGCTTGTGGAACATCAAACAAGAGCAATTTCCTAACAACAGCCACAGCTAAATTGATCTACTGCACCTCAGACAGCTTTATCAGTGAGAAAGAGATGAGTCCCTTTTATATTTTCTTAGTTACCATCATCAGTTTGTGTATTATTTCGCTCCTTCAACTGTTACCTTTCTGACCTCCCCCAAGTAAAGGATGGCATTTGCCATTATCTAATTGGAAAGCGTGTTTCCCTTCCCCTCATCTATTTTTTACCTCTTTCTCATTTTCTGCAGCAAGCTGCAGATTCCACTGCTGCTGCTGCCACTGAGCCAGCAAGATGAGAGCATGGACCATGGCATGCAACATGTCCAAGAGTGCTCTGTTTAAAACCCTCCCCTTTGCAGCAATAAAAAGGGAGCTGCAACACAAACCATCCCTTGGGCTCCCTGCTCAGAGATGCTCAATCTACAGTATATGCAGTCCATCCATGGGGGATCAAAACACTGTATTAAAACTAACACTTTTACAGCATGCTGTCTACATCTTCATTCCAATAAATTAAATCCCTGAACTTTCTATTATATATTATACTTCACATTATGCATGAAAGTTATCGAGTATTTTAGATGCTAGGGAGGAGAACATTTGTTTTCCTTCATCATTTCCAATGCAGATTGTTCAGTATGTAAAAGTCCTAGCTGATGCAATGCAGAGAGTCTTCAGAACACGAACATGGATTTCTAAGCATAAACCTGTGCATGTGCTGACCATGGGCAGTCAGGCAGGGACTTCCAGTGGCAGCCAGCTCCCAAGTGATTTCACTTGTCCTGTGACACCAAGTGACAAATGCATATCTGCTCGGCAAAGACAGTCTCTAAGAGTTTGCCTTCCGTGCACATAGTCTGCTTGCGCACACTGAGCCCCATGTATCAGAACGTGAGAGGGTTTACGTGAGGTGCTCACATAAAGATGCATCCTATCATAACGCCAAGACATTCTGATTGCTCTTAGACAACTTCCTGGCAGGAAAGAAAGAAACGTCTGAGGAAACCCAAAAGCCTGGTAGCTCTAATCCTGGCCACTCTTGAGCTACCAAAAGGGATGAAGGCGACTGCCAAAATTAAGAGCCAAAACTGAAGTCGGCTGCCAAAAGCATTGCTGAAACATTTGCAAACATACTGATTGCACAGGGAGTTGTAAATGGAGAAAAATCCATACGACCAAGTCCATCCATGCTTGCAAACTTGTCTACTTTGTTTCCAGTCTCTTGAGAAGCAACTAGGAGAAAAGACAGTATGTGCTCCTTCCATGAGAGCGTTGCTCTCACCAAAAGGAATGGAATAGAGTATTCATCTAAGATGATATAAGACCATGTAGCTAAGGCTTAATTATCACTACTCCCCATTTGGAGATTCAGAGGCAGAGAGAAATGATGACATCCTAAATTCAAAGTCTGCTCAAGCACTTAAATTCACTGTCTGACATATAGCAATATGTTCTAGAAAACTGGGGTTATACTTAGTCTGAATTCAGCAGCCAGTGGAATTTGTCCATCAACATCAATTTCTCCTTCAGCTTTCCAGAAATATCCACTACTGGCTATGCATCAGACACACACGGAACAGAATCCCATGTGAAAGCCACAGAAAGCGAGGGAAGGTTCTCCATTCCTGACCTGCAGCTCCAGAAGAGATGGCATAAGGAGAGTTTGTTTCACTTGTAGCTGGCCCTTGGGATTTGCAGCAACCATTTATGATCACCAAAGCAAAGCTGGACAGGATACCTCTTTCCCACCCTTCCAAACAGAGCAAAATTCCCTAGATGTTGGTGAAGCCAATGACAAACTCTTGAATACCATCAACAGCCCCTGCCAACCATCACATAAAATCCCCTCCACAAAGCTCTCATTACCGCAGTATTTTCCCCCACCTGCACCTTTGCAAAGGAAGAATCCAAACCCTTCTTTTCTTTCCTCGTGCAGTTAACAGCTTCATTCTTATCTTAAGACATATTTAGGATTAGCGCTTCATTTTAAAGGAGCAAGATTAAGTATTTTTAGCCCCTGTGAAACAAGATGATGTATGCTGCAATTGTCAAATCCCTCTTAAATTGCATGTAGCACATTCTGTACCTCATAAATATTTAAGATGACTAAATAATTATCCCAGGCTCCTCAACTTGCCTTTCTTTATTAGTTCCATGGGGAGCCAGGAAAGCATTTGTTCTTCTTCAGCCATACAGACAATTATATTGCAAAATACCTCCTTTCTCTTGTTGGCTGTGCTGCTGCACGATTCCCTCCTATTGCCGTGTGATGGAATTAGCCTTGTGCAGAGGCCAGCAGAGCCCCCATTTCCACACCACTTCAATCTAACAAGTTTGGCAGCTTCTCCAAAACACGTCCATCAAATCAAATCCCATCTCACCTCATCCCACCCTTAGCTCCCGGCTCCCAGTAGCAGAGGGGAAGAATGAGAACTAAACAAGCTAACAAAAACCAACTCGGTCTTTATCTGAGCATCCTGCATTATACAGGATTTGGAGCGTCAAGCAAAGAAGTGTCTCTGCTTCAAACATGGGAGATGACAGGGGTTGAATGATGTGGGCGCATCTAAACCTGTAACTGTAATGACCTGGAGGGGAAAGAGAGGGTGGGTTAGCAGCCCTCTTGCCATGGAATGCCATTGAACACAGTTTTTACGGTTGTTTTACGGATTATTCTCCTCTCCATCCCTTTTGAATGCAGCCACGTGGTAGCAAGTAGATACTCGCAACCTAATGGCAGGTGAAGAGATGGCACAGTCCCACAGGCAGCAGAGCGTGTCCCAGCACGCAGGAAAGCCAAGGAAAGGAGCTGCGTCCCCTATGACTGGGACACAGAACTCGGTCTCAAAGCTTCAGCTTCATGCCCGTACAGCTGTCAACTCTGTCACCGTGGTTCAGTACCCACAGCCACATTCTTCCACTTGGGTACACTGCAGAGCAGCAAAGTGGGAGCACAATACACACCTCCAGTGAAGAGCGATGTCATGTTATCCCGAGATTAACTTGCTTTGGAATGCTGTTGTGAAAGAGGGTGCATGGCATCATGTCAAAATAACCAGGGTAGATAATGCAATGTATCTGGGCTGAGCTGAAATCCCCATCTGCCTACAGAAAGTGTGACGGCAGTGATTCGCTGGCGCTATGTTAGAATTCAGCTTACACACAGGGCAAGAGGAGATGCGGTAAAGTGCTGCAAACTTCTCCATCACTTCTCTGCCTGTATTTGCATTTGTCAAATCCCCCTTTACTTTTAAGCTCAAAATAATACAAGCAATAACAAAGCTGGGGCAGATCCACATGGGGGACCACTGAGGAGTTACGAGTTTAAAGGCATGAAATTAGCGTGCAGAAGCTGAAACATGTTATGTGCCTATGGGAATGCTCTCATTCAGAAGCAAATTGGCTTAAAGTTCACTATGGCTTAATACTCCCTAGAAGATCATTATTTCCAGTGCCTGGGAAAACCAACATACAGATCAGCATATTTTAGGGTGCCTGTTTAACTTCACTGCTACCACAAGCAGGTATGGATCCAGGCAGCTCCCTCGCTTTCTCTCCAGTCACACTTTGCTTTGCTTCCCTCCTTTTCTTCTTGCCCTGCCACATCTCTGACCCCTCAGTGGGCCTGTTCAATTAACTGATCCAGCGGAATACTAACAAGCAAAGAAATGTGATTAGATGCGATAACCTGAAAGGGATTTTGCAGTCAACGTGGGGAGTTTGATACCAGCTCCTTATTATAAACTTTGCTAGGGTAAAGTGATGAGCTTCAAGCCTGCAGGGAAAAAACTGAAACACAAAACCAACCCCCACGTGTCCTCCAGCAAAGCAACACCTTCAGGATATTAGGATTTAGTTTAGGCTACATCAGTGAGGGATGGCATACAGTTGAACTGAATGTCTGCTTCCCTTTGCCTGGGTGGTACCTCTGCAAGGAGGACTGCCAATGTGGCTGTAGTGGTGGGAGCAGGTACAGTTCAACCTTTGCCACCCTGTCTCAATTGCAGATCCTTTAGGGGAGGAGAACTGAATGGAGTTCTTCATAGGCAGTCCAAGCTGGCATGCCAAGTTTAGCATATGACATGACACATACTATTCAAAAAGGCCTGGAACAGAGTGAAAACAGGCTCGAAGGAGTGTCTAAAATTAACCTAATAAACCCCACTTCCTTTACAGCAGTTGCTAAAAGGTGGGAGGAAATCAGCAACAGTAACAAGGAAACAATCTGACAATGAATCAGGATTTACAGTGACAGCACCCAGCTATATTTTGATGAAAAGGAGTGTAATACTGGTGCAGCTGCCAGAAATGGGGGAAATGTTTCATATTCTCCTCATCAATATTGCTGTCAATGTGCTCAGATTAAACCAGCCAGGTCAAATCAATGGGCAAAGTCTGACACCGCATATGCAGTGCATAGAGCAAAGATTTGCAGGGAGGGAAAATGTTTGACAGTGCCTCTTCGGAAACGTCAGCCTTCTCCATCCTACACCTTTTGCACCAATCAGTCTAGCAAAATGAGCAAAGATAAATGTGAGACTGAGCATTTGAATCATGCAGTTCAGCTGCACGAAAGCAAGAGCAGTTTCCTATACAAAGCTATTACCTCTCCTTAAGAAAGATCTTGAGACCATGAACCATTGGAAGCTGAGGCATCAGCTGGGGAAGAGGAGGAGGAACAGCCCTTACTGTACACTGGTGGTGTTCTTGTGCTTTTCCTGAGGCAGTGCTGCTGACCACTTTTGGGAGCAGGGTGGTACACCAGAGGGGACAATGCCTGCCTTGGCAAAGCTGTTTCTATGGTCCTCATGTTGTAACTGCCTCTAGCACTGAGTTGGGAAACAGGAGTGGTGGAAGTCTCTTTAGAGCATGCTATGGGAGAAGCACTTGAATAAGCCCAGTCTCTTCTTCCAATAGACACAGAGCAAACACATAATCCCTTGTGAAATATCTAGAGTGGCTTCATGTCTTCAGATCACCAGTGATGCTTTTTCAAAACCAACCACTGAGGATGGAGATCCTGATCAAGTGACTCTGCCTATAAAGCGCAAATTCATGCCGAACACTGAGAACACTGTCTGGATCAATTGCACCAGCTGCCAAGATCTGCAACTTGAAGATTTGCTGCTGATAGGTGAAGCAGGTAATGCTGCAGAGCACTGAATATTGGTGATAAAGAACCACAATTAAAACACACATTATTTGTCAGCAGTTGTGCGTCAAGCCAAGAAGCTGTGGCTGCCCCATCCTTGGCAGTGTTCAAGGCTAGGTTGGATGGGGCTTGGAGCAACCTCTAGTGGAAGGTGTCCCTACCCATGGCAGTGGATTGGAGCTGGATGAGCTTTAAGGTCCCTTCAACACAAACCATTCCATGATTCTATGAAGCTGGGAGGGATTTCAGCTCAGACTCTGCAGAAGTCCAAATCTGTTGATTACTTTCAGCAAGAAGTTAGGTCACAGAGTAGAGAGTAGACACAAAACATGCAGATGACTCCAAGCAGAATAGTTTGCTATCACTTTTAAAGCAAGAAAAAATAATTCAATGCCACCAAGGAAAAAAAAAAACAAATCTATAAAGAGAAATGCAAAGCACTGCATTTATTAATGCTAAATCAAGCACAAAACTGAGAAACCAGGGTAAGCAACTGCTCTGAAGAAAAGGGTTTGAAGCATTAGAGGATCACAGGCCATTGACTCATTTCTAGGATGATACATAAAGGGAGATATCACTTTGTGATGCTTTAACAGAAACACTCTATGCAAGATAAGGCTGGTACTTATTTATTCTGTTCAGTACTGTTGAGATTTTGGTTGCAATGCTGCATTCAGATTTGAGGAGGAAGAAGCCAAATGAGAGAGCAGAGGGGAGCCACATGAAACACAAGATCTGTGAGGAAAGAAAATTAAAGAGGATCAGGGGAGAAAAGATACAATGACAGAATACAAAGGGTTGCTTTGAAGAGGAAGATAACCAGTCATTCCCATGTCTAATGGGGAGATAGGACAATAAAAGATTAGCTCAGTTTTGAGCAGATAAGGTTTAGGTTAGCTAGTAGGGAAAGCTTTTTAAGTGCAAGGATTACAAAGGATTAAAAAAGGTACTCAGGGCTCTATGAACTTTTGCCCACAGGGATTTGGGGAATTGGTTTAACATACCTTTGCCAGGATGGTGTCAATTCTAAATGCACTTCCAGAACCTAAGCACTGGGCTATATAATCTCACTAATCTCTAAATACCATCTCTTCCCCGGTGAGGGTGATGAAAAAGTCTTAATTTAGATATTTGGGATTTTTAAGTAATAAAGCAAGTTTCAAATATACATAGGGAAAATGTCACTCATTTCAAACAGGATGCTGAGAAATAAACATAAATGTGAAGCACATTATTTATGACAATCTAATTTGGTCTCCTGCGGATGGTATGATGTCTGAGTCATCCGAGTGGGTTTGGCGAGTACTTTTAGGTAAACTCCCTGGAAAATAATGATCATCAATATAATATTTACAGCAAGGTAAAAAGGAAGATGATATAATGCTCTTAGTTCTGATACTGGTTATCTATATAAGCAGCATTACACTTTAAATACCAAGCATAAAAAGACATTTGGTATTATCACTGTGTGAGAAAAGTTAAAGCTTGCCATTGAAGAATTAGGCCACAGTGAGAGTTTCTTTAGTCAGGAGTTAAGGTAAATCTGCTCAACCACATACCAAATACCATTGCCAAAACTCAAACTTAGCCAGACAAAGGGAAGTGAAGGGTTCCATTCAAAATGTGGCATAAAATGGGGTATCATTCGTAGCTGCCTGCCCTCCCTTTCAGGAGGGTCTGCGTGCACATAGGATTGGGTTGTTGATACCAGAAGGTTAGAAAGAATCAGGGAACCCACAGGGAACACAGCCCCAGTTGCACATCTCACTTCTCTAGACCTAGAACGGAGTCGTAACGCAAACTGAAAACTGTTTCCAGGATAATGAAGTCGAGCCAGGTTGTTAAATAAACCCATGCATTGTTTTCCTCTAACCCAAATCTTTGTTTCACACCGCACTAATTGCTAGGAAAGAAGATAGACAGACAAAGGGAGGGGGACAGTTCTCATTATCACAGCCTCCAGATTAATTACCAGATAGCTTCAGCAGCGTCTGAAGCAAATGAAGAAATGTCAATCCACCCTCAGAAAGGCTGAAATAATGTTCTTTAAAGACAATAAATCACAACAATCACTTCCGCGCATGTATATACATGACTAATTTGAAGTCAATGATGACACTCAGGTGAGCAAATTATTTTCCCTCAGGACTTACATCTCCATCTGCAAACAACAACCAAAAGCTCCCCAAAACACAAGTCACAGTGCATTTTTGCCTTGCTGGCAAAGCTTCCTCAGTGGCAGCCTGCAGTGTTGAGCTTGTCCCAAGACATTCCAAGAGAATCATTTAAACTAGGAAGGGTTAGAAAAGTGCGTATTCAAAACTAACCACAAGCTGTGTATTTCTTTAGAGCTATGTCCCCCATGCGGCTGAGCCTGGGGAATACAGACCTGGATCAAAGGCAAAAAGCAGGCTTTCTTTTAAGCAGCATGTAAAGGTTAGTTCTTACCAAACATAAATCCCTCTGCAACTTCATTGTGTAGTGGGAAATTCTAGCTCAAGTCGACTTTGAAAGAAGCACTGAGGTTTCAAAATCGGGGTTTGCTCGATTATGAAATAGCATCTTACTTCTTAAAATAGAAATTCTGGTAATGAGTAATAATAAAGGCAATGTACACTCACACCAGGGTTCTGCCAGTCAGAAAAATCACAGTTAGAGAAAGGGTCCCCAACAGCCACAGGCCAACAGGATCACTTCATCCTCTCAATATTAAGATTTAATCTCCAGGGTTTAACCCCACATGCACTGCTTCAGCTCTATTGCCAGTTTCATCAATATGATCCCATCCTGCAATGTCAGTTCTTCCTGGGTGACATCAGACAGCTCCAAGTGCCATGCTGAGCTGCCCACAGCGTGTTACACATCAAATCTAAAAGTAGAGTCTACATGTCTAGAATATATATGAGATATAGGAAGAAAGCCAGCATACCTCTGAACACACAACCCTCCTCCTGCCCATAGGTAGTATTCTTTTCAGAGTGTTGCCACCTCAATGTACCCTCAGGAAAATCCTCCCCTCCTGCTAATACCCATTACAGCCAAGTTACTTCTACCAAATGATGCTCTTGTCCATAGCAAAGAGGGAAATTTGGCTCTGTGCAAAAATTACCTTATAAACTACCTGACTTACCCAGCTGCATATAACATGAAGCTGGATAATAGCCTGGTACTTATATTACTGTACATAGCAGTACTACTAGTAGGGAAATTAGCTCATGGTATTACCACAGCTACAGTAGTAAAATGATATTCTGCATCCAGAAAAGCTTAGGGTTCACAATTCTTGTATTTGATTTTAAAGATCAGATAGCCCCACAGAAGCAAGAGCACTCTTGTCTTGATCACAGCCCTTATAAAAGTTATTCTGTGCTCTTGAAACTATTTCTCCCAAATAAATATTCATCACTGGACTGATTCCTTTCTATAACACTCAATTTGAAAGGGCACAGTAGTACTTGTGCCTCCAAAGGCACTAGATTAGAAAATCTCGATGTTTGGTGCCTAAGTACTGCTTGAATAAGAAGGGATCAGAGTAACAGATTTCATGACTGTAGTTATCTATTGTAGATAATGTCCCTTTGTACTTCACAAACATAGAGAGGTTTTGGGGACTTTTCCCTCTCTTTTTCTTTTCATACATTTTACTGCATTATATGTTGATTTAACAGAAATCTCTGTCAACTACAACACATTTACAAGAGAAATTCCAGTGACAGGTTGCTGTGAAAAGATTACCCACCCTTCAATCCCTATGAAACGTCTTGGAGAAGGCTGCTTCTATTGCCACCGCTCCTCATCACACAGCCCTATCATATCCACTTCAACTAGCTCACCTTAGCTCCTGGACAATAAACCAGCGTTTTAAGGGCCCTTCCAAACTTAACCAGCCTATGACTCTAACAGGCCATCAGAAGAACAAGTTGTTTAAAAAAGCAAGATAAAAATGAATAAAGACAACTGTTTATAACAATAACAAACTCTGCAAATAGAGGAAAGGAGAAGTGGTTTAGTAACCACAGAAGGGAGAGAGATTATGTCAATGATTATGGATTACAAACTAGCATAAGGCAAGAATGTTGTGCTTTTAAGAAAAGCCAAACACTATCTTGAAATGCATAAATAAGAGTATTGTTGGCAAGTCAGACACAGCAATCATCTTGCTGATTATGAAGCTAGTAAGAACTCAGCTCAGTATCACACATTCCAGCTGGACAAAGTCCAGAAGAGATTGATAAGAAAGTGAGAGGTCTGCAAAGTACAGTCTATGTGGGAAAAGGGAAGGAATAGCAGTTAATCTAGACAAGAGAAGGCTGGAGAAACATAAAATAAGCATAGTTGAAAAGAATGAGTATAAATCGGTCTTCTTGTCTTAACTGCACATAGGGTAAGTGAAGAACTTAAGTTGCAGTGAAAAGAGGAGGGGAAGAGGAGAAGATAAACTTCGTAGCAGTAAGGATGGTTATAAATTGTAGAGACTGCCTCTGACTTCATAGAAGCTCTAGCTGGAGAGGTTTGGGTCTTAAAAAACGTTAGATAAAAACCACTCCTTCCTGAATTACGTTATCTCGGTGCTCTGTGGGGACAAAAGGAGGCATTACACAACGTCTCAAGGTTCTTTCAGTCCTTTGATTCCTTACAATACTTTTGTGTTGCTTTTTGAAATGGAAGGTGATTCACAACTGACAGTTTCATGCACTACAGTTACACGTATGGCTCAGAATTCCAGTAGATAAGCAGTTGGGGTTTCAGCACTCATTACATACACTGAGTATCAAGTTTTCTGCCCCTGGAAATTCACAACTTGAAATGAGATGTTCAAATACCAACATTTATTCACAGAAATTAATTTATCTTTTTTCTTCAAATTGGGTGTGAACACACTGCTTATTTCATAATAAAGTCAGTCTAGGAAAGTACAGGTTTCCTTCCTGTACAATAGAGAAGTAAATGGTAGTAAGCCACAGGTTTTATGCAGTTATGAAGGTATTTCCTCAAGCAAGATTGCCATTCAAATGGCTGGCATCAGATCTATCTTTTTTATGTGACATGTTATGATTTACCGCATTCTATGGAGATATAGAATAGCTAGGGTTGGAAGGGACCTTAAGATCATCTAGTTCCAACCCTCCTACCATAGAGAGTGGTGTCTCACACTAGACCATGTCACCCAAGACTCCATCCAGCCTGGTCTTGAACACTGCCAGGGATATCATTCCTTTGGGCAACCTGTTCCAGTGCCTCATCACCCTCAAGACATAAATTAGTAAGGTGTAGTTACTTACTGATAATATAAACATCTGCACATCAGATACATCATGTCTGGGGTTTGAAAGAGGTATGGAAAGAGCACTGGAGTTTTCTTAGGAACTAATTTCAGGGTAGAGTGGGAATCCTCAGGTATATAATGCCAACCCTCTGTCCTAGCGACAACGTATAACATATGCATGAGTTACTAGCAGCTGGAGCCATTTGTATGAAATGTGTTATTACCAGCACATGCTTAAAAATGGATTTCAAATTCAAGAAGCTAGAACAGCATAACTGTATTTTCTTCCCAACAGATCAACAATCCACACTATACTCATGATTGTTTCCAGTTCATCAGGCTCATCTGCAAATGCCAACTCCCCTCTAGTGATTTACACTGGGCTGCAGGTAAAAACGGGAGTACCTATGACGCACGCAAGACATGACACCGAAGAATGGATGATTCTACTAGGAGGTATTTAAGACATTAAGGAGGGGCTTGAACAAATACAGCATAAAGTTGCCTGAAAATATATAGAACTAATTTATTTTATATATCCATTTCCATAGCCATGCGCTCAGCAAAGGTGCGGAATTTGTGTAAGTGCAGTTTGCAGAATGACAGGATGAGACCCATGGTATGTCATGACTAATTCTGACAATCCCAGTCTATCTCTGGTTGTCACAATGATAGATTGTTAGAAACCACTTCAGCCTCAGGCAAAACCATGGGAAGTTAGCTAGTAGGGCCATCTATATTAAGACATAAAACCCAGTTTATTGGCTATTTTGGGGATATTACTTCTGCTAATCACGAGAAACTTTACTAAGCCATCAGCTAGTTTCAGGATCAGGCTCAACTGGTAGCATAGAGACCAGATTAGAGGTCAGCGTGCTTCCATCCAACACATGGGTGGAATTGGTCTAGCCACCCGATTCTCCTTACACAATGACAGGCTTAGCAGCAGATCATTAATAATGGGTTCATTTAAAGGGATAGTTCATGAAAATCAATTTCAAGACATCCATTGAAGCCTTTCAATTCTTATTGGGAGAAAATAAGTTTAGCACAAAACTAACTGTGCTTTGAAAAATAAAGGAAACTGAAACCCCACAAAACGCAGTAACTGTCCCAATAAGTTGTTGTCCATTACGTAGCTACATCAAAGTTCATAAAGAAGTACCGATGTAGTTATCATTACAAGTCTGCTGTTTTATGTGCAAGAATAGCAAGTTTAAGATGAATTTGGGAAACCTCAGAACAGAACCAAATACAGCTGCAAATGCAAAAGCTGCTATTTTTCAGTGCAGAAGTTCATGAAAACACAAAATTACCTTCTGTCAGGCTGACTTTCAAGATTATTCCACCTTGAAATTTGCTTGATTCAACCCAATCCTTCCCCCACTAAGGACAATGTATTTCCTAGTATAGATTGTTGAATCTATTAATAGTTCGGCAGCCACTTCTTATTGCTGTTTAACTGCTAAGTTGAGAAATATTTTGCAATAAATACCTTATTGGACAAATAATACCATTGCCTTTTCCAGTGTGCAGAACATCAAAGAGCAGATGGCTATTTCTGTGAGCATATTGATTATTCAAAGTACTAAACGTGGTGTGCCATTCAAAATATATCAAACAGTTCTCAAGCAGTCAGCCTGCGTTCACTTCTTGGCCTAAGCCAGTTCTTGGTGACCATTTAAAAGTTGTCCTGAATGGACAAATGCATCTGCATTTCTTATGTGAACAAGGACTCGGATCAATGCGAGATTCTCTTTCAAAGCTTGCTCAGACAGCAAATGGGAGGAAAGAAATAGGATGCAAAACTCCATGAAAGTCATTTAATAAGTATATTCTTACTGTACACCTGTATACGTTCTTTGAGCGTATGTGTATAGGCACATACCTTTTAATGTCTGCTACCTCTGTGTATGCCAGATAAGAATACGGTTTATGTCAAACTGACCTATTCTGAACCCATATAAGGAAGACATGAAAACTAAAAAATCTATAGTCCAGGAACTTGCTGGAAAGCTGTTTCTTCCTTAGCACTGCTGCTCTTCGGTGTTCAGTCTCCTCTGCAATTCCCTGTGGTTAAAGCCTTCCTTTATTTCCTTCCTCTTCCAAGAATAACCTCCCATGTTACCAACAGTTGCCAAAGGCCAATCTTGCTGAAAAGAGAGGCTAGTACTCTCAGAGGAAAGAGCAAAAGGCGTTGTTTTATCTAAACCTGCTAATTTAGCCATGGTTTTCAAATCATTTGACAGATTTTGTTCTCTGCATCACACTGAACTCCACTCACAGAGTCTCCAATAGGGTAAAAATAGCAGCCAAGAGTCAGTTCAGTGCCCTTGGGGTCTTCTTTTGCTCATGTTATGGAGTCTATATTAATCTAATAGAAGGAAACAAATGAAGTTCCATGGAGTTTACTCCACAAACAGGCTGAAACTGGAGAGTAATAACTTCTAATTGGAGAATATCTAGAAGCATCTTTTTGATGCCATTTTAAAAGTGCTTTAGCATTTAACAAAACTCTACATTACAGTTTATGATGCTTTTCCATAACAATCTAATCATAACAGCCAAAACCTGTATCTTCTTTCATATAACAAGAGAAAGGGCTTCTCTGCTCTTCAGAGCTCGCACACTGGAGGCTCAGACTGCTGCAGTTTACTTTGCAACGCAGATATGAATACTGAACCACCTATCTATGCCCGCTCATGATTCCAATATTGAGAAACATATTAATGAATCAAAACTCCAAGTACAGCGTTAACATTTGCTAGATAAATTCACAATAAAGGCGAGTTGACAATAAAGGCAAGATGAAATTAAAACCTTACTGAGATGAGGCTTTCAGAAGCAGAGGCATTTCCTAATGACAAATAACATACTCTGCTGATGTCCATTTCCATTTCCCTGTCTAAAACTCTCTTCCCACAGCTCTGATAACTACTTTGCAAAAGGCAGACAGGCACAAGCTTGAGACTGTTATAAAATGGTTTCCTCTTACACACATCAGCCTTTTCCTTGAAAAAGGCTCCTGTACCCAGTGGCAGACTTGAGGGCAGATACACTGAGATAACAGTAATCCCTACTTGTGATCACATCTGCCATTAACAATGAAAAGCAGTATAAAGCACACTCTTTGCCCTAAAACCCCTTCAGTTCCGAATCCTTGACCCTTGGCACCACAGCATCCGCTCATTCAAGAGCTATGAGAATGCTCACACCAGACAATCGATAGGACTTCACACACTGAACACCCACTGATGCTGCTGTTAAGTTTTTCTGGCTTCAATGTTGGAAGAAGCTCAAGGAAAAAAAATAAAGAACATAAAACAAAACCAAAACAGCCCTCTGCTGCTGAGCACAACAAATAAAGCTGTTAGCTCCTGCAGCCATTAGAGTGCTTTACAGAAATAACGTAAGGTCCCTTCAGTAGCAATCTTATCTGCGATGTGGATACAAAAACCCCACGCAAGTCAGTGGTAGAGTCATGCAAATGATTATCCGAACTGCTTCCAGAGAGCTTGTTCTGAAGGTAGAATTCATAAGGTAATATTTAACCTGTTAAATCATAATATTATCTACAAAAGCAACACCAGAGCTATTGGTTGGGAACAGCACTTGCTAAGAGGGCCTTCACTGAACTAAAATTTGATGCTTTCCATTAAATCTCTTTATGGGGCTCTTATAGGTTGCAATGATCCAGCACAAACGCTAAATACTCATCAGTATATTTCCTCAACTGGTATTCCTGGATTTGACAGCTTCAAGTGTTACCTTTTACTCCTTAAGAAGCCTTTCTGAGCTCTGAACAACAGCAATATTATATACGCATCTGAGGCACACCTCTTGATTGCTTCTTGAGGTTACCTCTACGAGCTTCAGCAAACCTTTCCTTCAGCTGACTGTTACCAACAGCTCGGAGCTCATACAGTGCTATGGCTGAAATATGAGTCCAGGTAATTAAAGAAAGTTATTGAAGCAGAATTTTGATTTCAGGACATCAGCCCAGGAACAATTAAACTCTGTTCACAACTTCCCCACACAGAGCATTCCCTGCTGCTGGGTTATACATGACTTGAACCATCCCACTGATTAGGTGACTTTTTCAAACAAGTCAGAATGCCCATTCCCAGCCATATTTTTCTGCTCTTGATCATTCTGTGTGCTCTGACGCACTTTTTACTTTCTTATTTAAGAGGCAGGTTGTTAAAATTCTGGGAAGTTCATTCTCTATGAATCTTTAACAATGGTCAGTGATTAGCAAGGCTTTTTGCATATTTAATGATGCACTTACTGATAATGATAAGCTGTTCACCCTGCATCTTGAGTGTTGAATTGATTACCTGCCTCTAGTATTGTTTTCCTGGTTAATACAGGGAGGTAGGTGCAGTTGATGGGCATGATGAAGCTCAAAAACCACGCTTCTTTATGATTATCAAAAGTACTATATTGAGACGACTGTAATGACAGAATAATTTGGGGTTGGAGGAGACATCTGTAGACAGCCAATTCTACCTTCTGCCTGAAGCAAGGCTAACTTCAATGATAGGTTGGGTTACTCAGGACATTGTCCAGTCAAGTCTCATTAAAACTCCAAGTGTGAAGATTACTCTCTGTGCCCTGCTCCTGTACTGAACCACTCATGGTGAATTTGTGGGTTTTTTTAACCTTAGGTCCAGTTGCAGTTTCCTCTGCTGCAACTTGTGATTGTCATGCCTTGCATGGACTTGCAAAGATGATCTTGTCCTCCCTGCTGGCTAATTGCCTTCTCTAATCCAAATTTATAAAGCACAAAGTTGTAGAGTAGCATTTTCTGCATAGTGTAAGAACAAATAGAGCAGCTATGTGGGGTCTTGGGACAGGAAGACTCTCACTACACTGGTAATCTCCTAGGAGTCATGGTAATCTAGCTCGCTAATAAACCTGATGAAAGCCCAACACCCACACAAAATACCACCCATACCCTAAAATAAATACAGCACAAGGCCCATTAATGTTATTGCTATACTCACCTTATTCAAAGAAAATAAAAGATACATAAATAATCTTGTAATTGTGTAGTAAAATACTTGATGTATCATGTACGTATACAAAAGTATAGCACTCTGCTGGCTGCTTTCTGGGGCAACCCCTAAAAAAGAATGAAACATGATAATGACACCAGAAAGACAGTACTTTGGGGAAAGCAGAATTACAAGTGTCATGTCCTGATAAATGGCATCTCTCCGGCTGAATATTTCCCTTTAATGTTATAAGATTTGTACAGAAGCCCCTTTCACTTATTTTAAGACCTTGGAGAAAGCTCTCCGTTTTCACAGCCAGCTTCCGTACATGAATCACGTCTGCCTGCCTTGCTATAAATGCTGTCACCTATTCCAAAAGTCTTTTTTTCACTCTTAAAAAATGCTATGCTTTCATAAAGACTACATTTTTTATTTTAATAAAAGAAGATTCACGCTGCGACAGTGTCCTATGTGAAAAAGTGACATTTGAAATACATAATTCAACTGCATTGAAAGTTGTCTCCTGCAGCTCCTACTAAAATAGCTGACTTTCTGACCCTGACATCTAATAACCCTTTCAATGGTCAGCAGC
The DNA here is from genome assembly GCA_032466535.1 of Forpus xanthops. Classification (NCBI taxonomy): domain Eukaryota; kingdom Metazoa; phylum Chordata; class Aves; order Psittaciformes; family Psittacidae; genus Forpus; species Forpus xanthops. The sequence goes on along the minus strand of JASSUY010028283.1, from coordinate 53,526 downwards.
TAAACATCTTTATTATCTGCCATTCAGACAAAGACTGTAATTATAACTGAAATGTTCTACTGGTTTTGAAAGAAACAAATAAGGAAAAACATTCATTGGTGCGTAGCTTCTAAAGAAAAATTAAAATGAAGCTCTCACTATGCAACCTTAAATACTCATTTATGTACTAATTATATACGCACCTGGTATGTGAAAGTGAAATCATAATTCAGTAAAGAACACAAGTCTAGAGCCAAAACTGGTACAAGGAAAGGCTCTTGAAGGAACACTTGGCTCACAGGGAAATGGTATTGTTCATTAATTGAACAAGAGGAGTAGGCTTTCCTGGACAGTGCAGATGTAAAGGGGATTTCATTATTTAACAGGTTATAAAAAGAACTCAATCTCTGCTGTACCCAATTTGCCTCCCTTTAACTTTGCCAAAAGGTAGGACAAAGAAAAAGATACCGAAACTTATAGAAGGAAAGGTCTTAGCCCATGAGGAAGAACTAATCCTCCCTTTCACATAAGAAAGCACCCAGAGCATCAGCAAAATAATTTGCATGCACCTAGGGAGAAGCTTCTTCCCAAAACCCTTGAAAAGGCAGAAATCTTGTCATCGTCTTATCGGCAGTACAAACAATGTGAGGCACAAAGTAAAATGACAATTTATAGGAATCAAACTTCATCAAAACCTATTGCATATGCACATATCCCAAACACCTCCTTGTTTTTAGTAACAGCAAGCTGTAGCGACTGTACGTGTGAAGATGGTGTCCTGTCCTTAGATAACTTCTCTGAATTTCTGACACGAAATCTAGTCAAGACTTTAATACATCTGTTCTCTATTCCTATTCCTGAGATTGATGCAACTCCACTCCTTAAACAATCACAAAGCAAAATTCACTGCACTGTCTTTGCGGACTTTGAACCGTTTCATTTTTTCCTCATCTTTTCCCAACCTCAGATATAATTACACACTTTGCTGTGTTTGTCTTCGCTGCAGCAGCTCCATCTGTCTCCACATCACACCTGTCCTGTACTTGCACAGTGTCTTCTACAACGTCCTGTCACACCTTGCACAGTCCTGACAGCAGATGGCACATGGAGTTCTGACACTCCAATTCCCTCGCTAAATGTACTGCTCCTTCCCAGATAATTCTTTGCTGTAAGTGTGGTGAGGAACTGGAATGGGCTGTCCAGGGAAGTTGTGAATGCTCCATCGCTGGCAGTGCTCAAGGCCGGGTTGGAACTGGATGATCTTAAGGTCTTTTCCAACTCTATTCTATGATCAGGATTCCCAGCCCTGTATTCCACCCATCCCTCCTACTATGGTTATAACTAACTTAAGAGAACACATCTCATGAGAAACAATGAGATTAATCACCCTATGCATCTAATAAAAGTCACTTTGGAAAATGAGACTTGAGCTCTTTGAACATGATTTAAGTGTGCAGGCTAATGACACCACTGCAAACAGTGTAGCACTTCTCATTCCTAATTAGTAAGAGCTACGGAGCGTGGTACTGAATAACACAGACTTCCTGAAGATATTCTGTATCTGTGAAAAGAAAACCCATAGCGCTGCTTTGCTAAGTAATTTATAGCTCTTGCTTCAATCATTCTTTGTTAAAAAGAAATTAAATCAGTGGTATTTTTGAGTTAAGCGTTGTCACAGACAAAAGCATAACCTTTACAAACATCAAACTGTGGCGCTGAAGAGCCAATATTTCTGATATTCATGCAGAGAGAGGGAAAAAAAAACAAATCTAAAGTCGCGGGAGCTTTCATCAGTTAATGCAGGGAGTGTATTTTCAGCACGTCCTTGTATATGCGCTCATACGTGAACGTGTGCCAATACGCACTTACATAAATCATTCCTTCGTGAAAAGGGAGAGTGTCTAAAATCTTCCTTCGGTTTCTCCCTGCCAGCTGGCTGGGTGAGCTGAGGACAGCAGGGAACATGCAGATACGGATTTTCATATTTTAGAGACCTGTCATTTCCAGGATAAACTTCTCATCGCTGTACTCCGAGAACCAGAAACGAAACCAGTCCTCCTGCACCCAGGCAGAGCCTGAGCCCTGGGCTGCCCCAGAGCTCCACAGCCCAAGTAAACCTTGATCCTTACAAGGATCATTTGCACACACCAGCACGGGTATTTCTAGATTCAAGTTGAGAAATCAGGGCTCAAGTTTACCACTGCTCCACTCAAAGTATAGTCTACCCATCGGTATTAGCACATAGGGCTGCCGCAAACAGAATGATGCACAGATGCTAAGAGAAGGCTGGTATTGCAGGATATGGGAAGAATTAAAGCTAAACCTGTGGTCTCAGTGAACACAACCAATGGGCAAAAAGAACAAATTATTCTGCTAAATTACCTCAGCTGTGTTAATTACATTGGAAATTTCCATTCAAATATAACCAGAAACATGTTGTTGGCTTCTTGCTGAAGTCCATCCCAAGAAAAGAAGGGTTGCGCAAAGTTGGCCTTGGAAGGCTACAGTGGCATTACATCCATCTTATTACTGTAAACCTTTCTATTAGGAGTTAGCTTGCTTGGGTTTGCATAGAAGACAATCATTTCATGCTAAAAAGGCCTTGTGTTTTGTCCCAAGGAAGACAAAACTAAAGGGGGATGAATGAGGACAGTACGGGGCAGGCTCATAACCTCTCAGTTATCCCACTTCCATTGGAAAGTAAGACGTGAGTTAGTGCAGGAATGGGATTTCTTCCTACTCCACATCTGAGACTTTAAAGAAGAGCTGAATTCTTCATGTTGTTTGTACATATGTATATACATACACATGTGAATAATCTCTGTGACAATGTAGATAAGCATTTTGCATAGTTTCGATTTCCCCAGAGGTTCATTCCTTCAGCCCATGCTGCACAGGGGGCTCTGTTTGTCAGATCTGGCATCAATACTGTCCCACAGCAAGAGCAATACATCATATCCTGGGTCTCTACGTGTAAGGTATACTCGAATCTCACACTGAGAGCTGTTTGCACAAACACCTCTCAACCATGTCAAGCATTTATATTTGAAAACCCTATTTATTAAATTAAAAGTCTGCAATTCAACAAGTCAGAAAAAGGCCTGGGAGTGTTGTAGGGGGGAAGGAATCCCTTGGTGTCATTGACAACTGCTAATAAGGCACAGGATTAGTAACAAAGTCAGATACCTCATTGCTTATTCCTTTTACACAGGCGCTTGTTACTTAGAGGAAATTAAATCTTATACACTGCGGAGTTGGTTCGATATCCCTGCGAACATCCAACATCACACCCCCTGCTCCTAACCACGATGGTAAAACAAATCTCTTTCAACAGACAAGAACAGGCTGGTGACCAAGAGTTGATGTTCCCTGCTTCTGTGAAAGGATTTTGAGAGATGAAATACGTATGTCTGGTTTGAAACTGGGTGGGATTACTGATGGGAGCTTTCACATGACAGTGTACCTAGGCAGAAATCACACTAGCACCCATTGTTGAGCAGAGAAGAGCTAAGATTTAAGGAGTATCCTTGAAGCATCCCAAAGCAGAGCATTCCTCTGAAGCCTCTATTGCTACGCTCATATGCTACTCTACTTATGACATTAATTTCCAGGCTCTATCTCTTGCTGCCTTCTCTCAGTCCATTGTACAGATGATTACCCACCTTCTGTTTTTATCTCCTGAGGTGCTGCAGTATAATCTGAGACATCTTGCTTCATCAGCATCTACAGAGTTATGTTGCAATAAGTGTTCTTCAGGGTAAGTAGTCATTCCCAAACCTCTGTAAGTCAGGCACCACGAAAGAAGGGAAAAGGAGAGAACAAGAGCAGAGCAAGTAATCTATTTCACAATTAGGAAAATTAGAGAAGAAAATGCCAAAGTGTCAGATTCGACTTATTCTTCACTTTTTAGCTACTGCACAAACTGAAAGTTCCTTTCTGAGCAGGACTGCTCTGAGATTTCTGCAGTGTTTTATAATGGTTAGTGTGGAAGTGGCAATTAAAAAGACCTAGTCCTGTTCACAGGTAGGAAATACCATCATTACATGGAACCTTCAAAACAGTGGGAGCTCCTGTTTTAATATAAAGGTAATAACTTAACCCTCCCCATTAAACAAGACAAGTTTCTTTTCAATAAGCTTAAAAACAGAAATGCCAAAGTAATTTTATTATTGCACTTATAAAACTGATCTTTGAGACAAAATTCCCCCCCAGAAAAGTTAAATCCTACAGAGAATTCAATTTCCTAGAGGAAAGATGCTCCTATAGTACGTTTCCACCCATTCTGCTTTTGCTCCGCAGCATCACCTCCACGCTCAGTAGGTAAACCTTAACGACATGCCCATGAATGATACAACGAATCAGGTAGAATAAGTTGAGGACAAAAGGTCAGTGCCTATGCTTTCATCTCTCCCCAGGGCTGCCCAATGGTCAGGTTTTTCTTTGGTAACCATCTCAGCCCCATAGTAACAAAATTAAGAACTAAAATCTGCCTTCTGGGTCCCCAAGTCCAGGTTCTTGGTTTCATTCCTCCCTCACACACACGCTTTCCTAGTAGCAGCTTAATCTTTGCTGTATGATTAGTAGAAAAGACTTTGGAGTTGGGGTTGGTTTCTTTCGGGGGGATAGGGAGGAGGCAGTTGTTTATTGCAGAAGCTGTTAACACTTCTTAAGTTTCTATGCAGTCAGCCTAAGGTCTCCTATGAGGAGGTTTTCTTGTTGATGCATGGTGAAGTTCCACTGCAGAAGACTTGAAAAACCTGGGTATCATTAGCCAGAGATTAACCATTTCCTAGTGTTCAGTGTGGCAGTCAAACTATGAACAATTAACCTCTCCCTTTCATCTGAGTGATATACTTCATGGTAGCAAGCTGAAGAGCAGTGTGGGTACATAAACCTGTGGGTAGATCTGGAGGAGAGAGAACTGCACTTGAGCAGCTCACAATGTATGCAGTAAAGCAGCTTGAAATCTCAGCTCCTCCTCTTTGGTGGAGCATCCCTGATCACCCAGCATCCCCCATCACTCAGCATCCCCCCCCAGCCCTGCAAACCTTCTCACCCTGTCCACTCTCAGCAGGTATTTCGACAGCTCAACCCTTGTAACCTATGCTTCAGTTCTGACAAATCAGAGCTCAAGCCCATCTGAGAGAAGATTTCAAGGATGTGGTAAGCGATAAAGCAGTGAAAAAAGAGTGCATGATGCTCTAACTCAAGTAGAGTTCAATTATAGCCAAAAGAGTAAGCTAACATAATATTGTCACTGTAAAAATCAGGAGTTAAAAATGGAAAGCTTTTATCTTTGTGTGTAGCCCTTATGACCCGCTCTGTAATTCTATGACCACATGTGGTTTTCCTGTCACAGAGATGCAGACAAAACTCCTGTTCAGTTCCCAACCACAGACCTGTTATTCTGTCATTTCCAGGTACAATATTACCTCTTTCTCAGACCACTTGCTTACAATCACATCTTTATTGCCAGGCTGGTGATACCTTAGCGGCAGCAGTTCAGCACCCCAACACAAAGCAAGCAGACCAAGGTATAGCAATGCCTTGGAGCAGCCCTCCATGAGTTAACAGGCTTGATTTTAAGCACATGAAATAGTGACCCGCTTGGCTCCTGCAGCACCTGCTGCTGCCCGAGCTGCAGGCAGCAGGGCCACAAGAGTTACCCTCTCAAGGGTAAGTAATGTAGGATGACAACTCAGTAGTCACCAGCCAAAGGAGGGAATGAGGTGAGGGGACTAAGAAGGGAAATTACACTAGCCAGAAAAGCAGAGGAAGAGAACAGGAAGAAACACATTCCAAAGCTCTGTGCAAACACCACAATTCCCTTTTTGTGAGCTCTGAGAGTTAAACGTGCAGAATTCATAGCCTCATAGAGGAGACCAGGGTGGGAGGATGCAGCGCTCACTCATCCTCAAGAACAAAGCACACAACTTGCCTGAACAAATTCCTGCCCTAATTCCCTGTGATATATTTTGCAATGAGGAGTTTAGGAACTAAACCATTCCTATTTTTTCTAGCTGACATTAGTTCTAACCTTCCAATTCAAAGAGCAGCTGTTGATCCATCAAAGGACCAGCGGATTATACCAGAAAGAATAAAAAGACTGAGTACTGAAAACATACAAATAGCCAAAACAAGTTATACAGACACAGCATATATTTCAGGTATTCTTCCCTATACTAAATCCATCTCAGGACAGGGGAGATGCTTTATCTCACTTCCTGCAATACAAACAAAGGCATTCTTTCTTTTTAAAATTATATGTATTTACTGTGAATTATAAGTAATACATTCTTCACAAGGCTTTGAAAGTAACATTTGCTTTTCATTCCCATGGCTCACACTTGATTGTACTGGCAGGAAGTCAAGACTCACAAAGCAGCCTCCTGTCTAATCAGAATTAATATACAGTAATAATTGGAAGGGCACTGGAACAAAACACTCAATGGTGCCAATAAGAAGCAAATACCACACTGAGCGCAACGTGTATGTTTTCAAAAGGGCTGGGGAAAGCAGCATCATTCTGGGTAGCACAGAAGCATGAAGAAGGGCTTCGATGCTCATCCTTCCCCTCCAGACTGTGGACTTACACCAGAGGTGACAGGGGTCAGGCAGGAAACATGTATGGGGGTCTGAGGTACTGAGAACTCTGTGCTTGTGTGAAACGGAGCACTCCAAGGAATAAAACTGGGATAATTTCCTACTGCTTTAAGGACTGCTTTGAACTCATGTGTACGAAGTATGCCAGAATGACAGCTCCAGATACTGAATCACTCAATAGAATCATAGAATGGTTAGGGGGTTGCAAGGGACCTTAAAGACACAATACTGAATAGCTGTCTCTCCATGAAAGGAGGGCAACGTCCAGCTGAGAGGTGGCCCAGCCTCAGTATGAGATGATGACAGGAGAGCTGAACCAAAGCCAGTAACACCACTGGGGTGCATCAGCCTTGATTTTGAGGGACTTCTCCTCACAACTAAGGATTAGCAACCACCACTCAAAAAGGAAAAGATAGGAAGGTGCCTCCAAGTTTCCAGCAGGCTACATCCCAAATGACTCAGTGTTTTACACCAAACTTCAAAAGCAAGCTGATGAAAGCATCCTGACCCTCCTCCCTTCACAAGGGTGCATGTGCTGTCCAGACACTGAAAGTGCAACACGTTTGTGTTAAAAGTGGGAGTTAATGAGGCAGTAGCTGCTGCACGAATGGGACCAAGGCATCCCTTCATGAAAAACCCAAACAAGAAAAACCCAAGAGGAAGACTATTAATAACACAGCACTCTAAATACACTGAGACTGGTTTTTCCCCACACACAAGTTAAATAAGCTACTTACAAGTTCTGGATGGAGACTCAGCAGATACTTCAAAAGCTGGTTGATCAAACAGCCTATGTCAAACAATTAACCACAGCAAAGCCTGCAGAGGGACCAAGGAAAGATGGGCACCAAGCATAGCTTTGAGGTTGTGAGTAAGGCAGAAGAAGGAATGGAAGTTGGTGACAAAGAGATAAACATGGTAACATGCATGAAGTACAGTTGCCTATTGTTTTTATATGTGTTTCCTCACTAAAGTATTCTTAGAGGTCTCTGGAGTAAAAACAGACAGGAAAGAATAAACACCCATGGACGTGGAGAGCAAGAGCTGCTATAACAATTTCACTGAGTTACTGGGAGACAACACTGGGTGCTGTTCTTCCCAGACCCTTGCAAATCATTATTAAGTGGTTTATTCATTAAAAACAGACTTTATTTCAAATGCACAAAACCCAAAGGAGGCTTTTACTGGGTCCTTGTAGTCCCTATAAGGAAAAGATGAACTACACCCTTACTAACCCACATCATTCACCCCCTATTGAAATCCAGAGCAATGACTCTAACAACACAGGACTGTAATACAGCAGTGCAAGGAAGACTTCTATTATCTGTTACTGCCAGGGTAACACTGAGTCTTTTAGGGTGCCTTTAAGGAAACAAAGCTCATGTTACCATGGGACATATGGGTACTGCCTCCTCCCTCTCTTCATTACCAACAGTTGAAACTCTGAACCTATTTTTAATAAAGCAGTCTTGAAGATACTGACTTTCGTTACACTGTTGGAAAGCAAGCACGCAGATAAATGAGCATCATTACAGCTGCCCTTGCCCAGGGAAAGACTTGAAGAGCTCAACTTCTTTGCCACAAGAGGATTCAAGCAAGAATAAGCGTTGCCTATCTGTGGGAAAGCTACAAGCTTACTTTCTGTTAGACTACAGGGACTCCAACCACAACCCGGAACCACAGAGTGGGTTGGAGGGAGCCTTAAAGCTCATCCAGTTCCAAACCCTGCCACGGGCAGGGACACCTTCCACTGGAGCAGCTTGCTCCAAGCCCTGTGTCCAACCTGGCCTTGAGCACTGCAGGGATGGGGCAGCCACAGCTTCTCTGGGCACCCTGTGCCAGCGCTCAGCACCCTCACAGGGAAGAACTTCCTCCTAATGCCTAATCTAAATCTCACATTTATCAGTTTAAAGCCTTTCCTCTCCTTGTCTTGGCACTTTTTACTCTTATGAAAAGTCCCTTTACCTGAAAGAAAGCAAAAACGTGATCATAGCATCCTGTGAAGTCAAAGAAGCAAACTGGACTCTCTTGATAATATCTACACCAAAATTAACAACTTATTTCAGTTGTAATGAACTTCCTTCAATTAAAGCTGCTGTATTATTTGTTTCCAAGGAGATTTCGTTACGCGGACGGTATGAAGAGCAAAAACAAACCTTTTTACCAAGATATAAAGGTTAAAATTAAAAGGGTTTTGTCTGGTTTTAATTCAAATTTAAAGTATATTCCCAGACCAATTCAATGTCATTTTTTAAACTTTGCAGAAATAATTTTCCATTCATTAATTTTATTCTCCAAAACCAAAATTTCATGGTCCCTTAAAATAATGGTTTCTATATTACGAAATCTGTCTGCAATTTAAGCGACTGAAGGGCTAGTTTCGTATTATTATTACACTAATTACTTCATAACCTTTAGCTAATTGCTTTCAGTTCCCCATTAATCCAAGCTCTGATTATCTTATAGATGCTCCGCAACAGATATTATTAGCTCATGTTTTCAAACGTTAGGTACACACTCCAAGTCAGACCGCATCTATTTGCAAATCTGGCTTCACTAAAGCCTGCACTTTTACCCTCCGTTCCAATTCCTCTCTCAGAACCTTCAACTTGGTAATGGCAGAGCTCTCCAAGATAACGCAGTGAGCGTGGTTGATAAGATCACACCTGGTATTCAGAGCACAGAATGACATGAGGAGTGCTGGGAAAAGCACACTAAGTGAGTGAAAAACATAAAAGGTGTCTCCTTGCTTTTCTACTGGTTTTGCAGGGGTTAATGAGGAGCAAGGATCCAACATGGCAGAGGACAACTGGAAGAGGATTTGCATTACTACATGATCTAGCCAGACTGAGGCAAATGAGCTGTATGAAACAGCTCTATCCTCTAAATGTTCTGAATTTGATAAAAAATAAATGAGGGGTGGTAGAAGATTTCAGGCAAGAAGCAATTACAGGATCAACAAACAGGTTTAGGCACTGCAACCAAAGACAAAACATCCATACTCAGACCTAAATTACCACTCTAATTAATACAATACAAGCGAATACAACTGGACATGATGCACTAATTAAATCGCACACATTATATTGACCCCAACCATATATACTGGCATTGTTCACGAATAATTGGGATTTAATATTATATTGAAGGATTACTAAGACTTTCACATGCGCCTCGTTACACTTAACATGAACACTGTGCAAGAGACAGCAGGATCGCCATGGAAATACATATGTTCTTTCTGCATCTCACACAGCCCTGCCCTTTCTTGGCATGAGCTGCTGTTGAAACCAAGGTACCTCCCTTCTTAGAGCACCTATCCACTCTCAAGACTGTATATTTCTAAAACAGGGCCAATTTTTAACAGCCTCAAAAAACGATGCTCAAGAGGTCAGCAAACACAGCAGAGGCGTAGGTGGCTTTGGGTTGGTGGTACAGGCTGCTCTTGGCTGCATTAGCTGCAGCACACTGCACATCCACAGAGCAGCCTCAGGAGCAGGCCCAGGGGCTGAGCTCTGTGGACACACGTGCAGAGAGCAGGGACTGTGCATCAAGAGCATCACATGCTGGATGGAATCTTGATATCATCATAACAGAAACAAGAACCTTTGGCCAACGTTCAGATTATGTTCATCATTCCTGTATTCCAAATAATCTTCCTAATCATTCCAGTTGTACCTATAGCTGCTGCCCAACATCCATTTTGTCTGAATCATAGAATGGTCAAGGTTGGAAACTGTCTTAAGATCTCATTCCATCTCTCCACAGGAAAGTGCAGATGGAAATACGCACACCCCCAACCAGAATATGCTTTTGTGCAAGAAACATTTTAAAGTGAGAAAACCTGAATCCTCCATCGCAGCAAACATCATTTTGTTTCCAGTTTTCTAAGCCAAAGAAGCAGTGTCAGAATTTAAGCATCTGCAGTTAAAACTGCAACTTTATTCCTTGTTAAGAAAAGGATACAATAGGAAAAAGAAGACTCATGTTAGTTCAGGACTTGATCTAGTTTTCAACTTCCCAGTCCTAGTCTTGAACTAACTCTTCTGCAGCAATTTAATAGTTTAACAGCTCTTCCTACATTGAGTTTCTCAGGAAAATACTTCATTGTCTTTCAGACTGTTTCAGTTCGTACTCAGAAGTCCCCCAGTTCAATATAAGTCATAGAGAGTATAAAAAGATGCCTAACTAGAACAAAAAGGAACTTATAGGGCAGGGCTATATCACCAGAACCCAAAGATTAATTTTAAACAGGTATGTAATGTAGAAGTTGTCTTGTTAAATTGTTGTTCAAAAATACTCTTCTTGTTTGAGGTTTGAATGACACATTACAGACACCTAAAACTCCAGCAAGGGCAGTGTTTCGGATTCAATGTTTTACCTCTTTTTCATATCCTGTATCCTGGGAGCTTTATAAACTGCTGGGAAACTGAAAAATGTCCATAAAGGCTTTCAAATGCGACCTCAATGGCTGTAAGAGTATTGCTCTTTCCTCATCCCTAGCTCTCAGGGTTTCTGAAGGGGAGGAGGAAGTGAGGAAGTTCACAGGGAAATATGTTGCATCTTACCTCCTCTCTTCCCGTGGTTGTCCCAGGTGGCTCCACCAGCTGGATCTGAAGATGAACCTCTTCAAGGTATTCATTGACATTTGGGTAAATGCTGCACTAACCTCTGCATCCAGACCTTTACCGAACTGGATATTCTACTCATTAATGTTGTCTCATTATTTCTGCTCCTGGATGCGACTACGCAAGGGGCCTCTCTTCCAAGTTTCTATTTTATATATGCAAGGAAACACTTCCAATTGTAACAAGTTCAGAGTGATAGCTAGAACAGTTCATCCAGGTCAAATACAGATACTAAAACCAATGGTGTATGGTTTTGGTGCTAGAATATGAGCAAAGGAAACACCCTCTAAGAGTAGGCTTCTGCTTGGATAAAATCTATGTACAATGCCATACGTAACACTCACTGCACTGCATAACTCTTGGAATGCCACCAGTCTCTCCCTGCCCCAGGAATCTGAAACCTGAAGTAGGCAACATCAGTATCCATCCAAAACAGAAGAAGAAGACAAGGATCTAACCTTCAGTAAGAGCAGAGTGCTGGTTTATCATTTCAATCATGAGACATTCTATAGAAGCTTAACAAACACTCCCAAGCTTTGTGGGAAACATTTCAAGACTCATTCCACACTATGGTTATTGGGAGAAAAAGAAGAGAAAAAGAAAAGGCTCAGCTACTCTGACTGCATCCTTCCTTTAAGGACCAAAGCACCACAAGCTCACAGGTCCTCCTGGGTACTGAAACCCAGTTAATGGTGCAGGAAACTGAGAGAAAACCACAGGCTGTATTATTCCCAGGACTTGACCAATAAAAAGAAACCTTCCCATGCTAAGACAGGTAATACTGGGGGTTCTCCTCAAGAAAGAATTCAAGATGAGATTCAGAAAGGACAACTGCAAGTGACTCCGCATCAAACTAAATTCTCCGGGTGATTAGGGACTGAAGAGCCTAAAAGAATAAATTAAATGCTCTTGATTTAAAGAACAAAGATAAAGAAAGCTGGGAATATGTAAAGTATGTTAAGATTAACACCAAAAAAAGAAATAGCCCAAACTTGCTTTTCTCTTTGGAAAATTTAAGCTGAGATACTTGGGCACTGAGAAAGAGCAGTAGTATGTACCAAAGATAAAGGCAAGGAAAAGCAAGGAGAACAAATCAACTCTTCTTCTACTAAGCTGCTATAGAACCTCCAGAAAGTTACTGGAAAAAACAAGCAATGGGAAACACAAGATGCTGAGAAGTCAACCATAGGTTCTCCCCTATAAACAGAAGCTCCTAACAGAAATCAGTATGGATGTACTGAAGGTAATTATGGAAGGGCTAAGGAGCAGGTCAGAGCTGCAGGACAAAGTACGCAGCCAAACCAAAACTAACTCAGGTGTTTTGCAACTCATTATGGCTCCCCCCATTCCCATCCCTAACCACATCTACATGTTCACTGTGAAACTATACTGCAAGGTTAATATTATGAAAAATAAGCAGGTTCCTATCCTGAACTGTAATGAAGCCATTAATGCCCTGAAAGAACAGCCCTCTTATTTGCTTTGTGCAAGCATAGCCTAGGCAGGTGTGACTCCAACCAGGACACTGAAACGTCACCTACGTGACACAAAGAAGGAACCCACGTACCTTCATGAAGGTCTGTTGAGTTAACATTGGAAGGGAAAATCTTGGTAATTAAGAAGACCCTCAACTGGCCAACAGGATATACTGATTTGTGCCTCATAAAGCTAAAGATGTCCTAGTATTATAGAAATGTCCTTATATTCTTTCCTAATGAAAGAGGAAATTAAATGGTCTACAGTAAAACTAGCCAGGTGCAGTTCAATTACCCCCTGAAGCCCCTTGATCCCCTCCTCACCTGCATTTACTTGCTGATTTCCCAAAGAAACCAAAAAACGCTCATGCCTGAAATAGGGGATATCATTATAGAAAATGGTAACAGATAAAAAAAAAAAATAGGACTTTAAACGTCTGCCAGTATTTGGTGTTCATTATAATATCTAATACGAAATGACACTGTCCAATTTTAAAGAAAGTAGATAGTTATCAATACTCTTATCAATAGCCCTCCAAACCAGCATAATGTAACCAACTCAGAAATGACACAAAGACCTCTCACAGGTCTGCTGTTCCTTCAGTGAGGAGCCCAAAAAAGAGCCTTTACTCAAAGCCTAACCCAGCAACAGTTGGATATCTGAGAGCATCAAGCTTCGCTTGCCTTTGATATTCCCTTTTTTACCTGCCCATTTTAATGTTTAGTCTCAACAGTTAGTAACAGGACTGTTTTAAGATTCGGATCTTCCAGTTCAGTGATGCAGACCAAACAACTTCCTACAATGTCTGAAGAGTACCCAAACAGTTGGTTGCCAAGCTGAGAAAGCTGAGGGTTGACTTGGCTGATTCACCTATTGCAAATTTCTAGCAAGCAGAGACAGAATGATCCCTCTTCTTTGCTTTGGTTCAATAATCAATGATTTTCTGTTTAGGATATAGTAGTTTTAAGTTGGCAATAAACAGATAATCCATGTCACAGCAGCATCATTCATAACGGCCTTCACTGATGATGCTACAGTAATCTATGTGTTCATACAAATATGTTTGCAGAAACTGGCTCAATGTTGTAGTAGGCATTAGTCAGAATCACAGATTCGAGCACCTTGGAACTCTGAAGAGGGCAGAATCAATGCAATATTTACACCTGTAATTAATCTCTAGAATTTATGCAGATTGGGATGTGTGAAGTTCTCTCTAATCAGTGCAGAATAAAATTACTTTTTCCCCAATATACTGCCACTGTTCTTTCAAACCCAAAACCATTCCTTTTCTGCTAAAATACATTTAACTTTTAAAGACTGACTCAATTTTAAGCAATGTTACAGCCTGGAGACAGAAAAGGAAGAGAAGAGAGAAATAGATGCAGTATTATTGACTTATAATGTTCCTGCTTTGTTTACAACTCTTAATTTATTCTGATCACAGACAAGTTGGATGGGAATGTCACAAGCTATCTCTAACAAGTATTTTAAGCCTTCTAAATAGCAGCTGCCTTCAAACAGGATTTCAAAGGATATCCACTGATATCTGCTCAGCTCCAACAGGCTGATACTGCAGGCTACTGCATTACCCACTGATCTCTTTTAGGTCAACAAAAGCTGCAGGTGCCAACAGCATCTCAAGACTTGGCCCAACAATGAACACTCAATGTCCAGAAGAGACCACAGCATGTACTGAGGGAAGACATCAACTGCCATCACAGTTTTACTCAAGACAGAAAGGAGTTGCTGGTTGGTCTACTCAAAGCTACAAATGATCAATGACAGAGAAACATAGAATCATAGAACAGTTTGGGTTGGAAAGGACCTAAACATCATCCAGTTCCAACCCCCCTGCCATGGGCAGCCCTGGCAATCCTCTGAAAATTCACCTAATCGATAACTTGTTTTCAAGTTTGATTCTTAAAATATAAAGCTGTGCTACTTATAAAAGTTTAAAGAACTTTAAAGTGGCCACAAGGACGTTTCTATAGGTGATAAACGTGAGAATATCCCCTTGCCCACCGGTACTTCTGCACTAACAAATTACAACATGAAGACAAGTACTGAAACTTGAAGCTGCAACTTTCAAAGTTGACTTTGAAAGTCTCATCTCAATTAGGACTATCTGTAAAGTGATATGGTCCAACTGAAGTTCAGACCCACATCACATCCCTCCAACTTTATCAGCTGTGACTTCTATAACAGGTTTGCTACAGATACATGAACTCATCCTACTTGCAGAGTGCTAATCACAGCACCTACAAAGATTTTCTTTATTCATGTTGGTGGTCCGAAATGCAATGAAGTTATTATTTTATGTGTAACTGCCCCAGAATGCCTGGCTCTGACAGGCTTTATGGGGAGGTTATTGTAACAGTATGAGAGGGAACAGTTTGAGCTGTAGAATTCATGATCATTACTTTCCCAACTTTGCACAGAGGTAAACAGCTGTGATTATTCAGGCACATTTCTGTGGCAATGGCTCAGGGAGGAACAGTATTTTCTTCCTGCATACAATGGAAGCTCATGTTACCTTTCCAAAACCAAATTGACATTAAAATGAATACCAAGATAAACACTAATAGCACAGTAACAAAGAAATCCTTCTGTATGTGTGTGCATGTGTCTCCCTCCTTGAGGCATTAGTTAAGGACATAAACCAACAGTTACTTAAGTCCATCTTCCTCTAAAGCCAAAACCACACCTTTGACAATAAAACTGGGATGGTCAATAGCTTCTGCAGAAGGTAAAATCTTATATAGGTAGTGGACCCCTGTGTGAAAGGGCACAGATAATCCCTACTACCTGCAAGCAATAACTACTGAAGCTTACCTTTTAAGCTACGCTTATGATGAAAAATGAGCAAAGCAGCAATAAAGTGCCCTATAGGGTTGCCTTGTATTTGTCTTCACACAAAGAACTCATGCCAGTGCTTGGTGTCCAGTCTTTGACACAAAGTCAACATTAAGTTATCTGCATCTCCCTGAAGTTAACCACAATTCCACCTGTGCTTCGGTTCATACATTATGGATTGTCTTACCTATAGGGTCAGGATATTATGTCTAAATAAAAATCACAAAGGAGGCACCACTGCTGTTCCGGAGAGCCACAGTTAAGGTTGTGAGAGAACCAAATCAGAGGATCCTCTTTTCATCCTCCTGCTTCCCGAAATAGAGCACCAGCTGCAGGGCTAGGATGTAACAGAGAGAACAACATCCACTTTATATAGCACAATAAACAGTGGGAGCGAGTGGGCAGGGAAAAGAAAGGGGGAAAGAACAGGGTGAGCTGCTCACCAAGCAGAAGAGAAACCCTGGATCTCTTCCAGCATCATTTTCAGAAAGTCCCATAGCAGTTGAGTAAGAGCTCAGAAAGTCAAGGAAGACCTTTTTCTTACTCCTAGCCTCTTCTTTTCACTCCTGCAAAATGGAATGGTGCAAAGGCTCCTTCCCTCCTTTCTCCATTGCCCTCGTGATCCCCTGGAAGAGAACTCGGGGCCCTATTTCCATACTGCCTTCATACCTTCACCCTTTGCTGCAGGTGACTCAATTCAAATTGGGGCTAGGGAGGAGTGAACAGAGCAATAGAGAAAAAGCATTGTTTCATCAGCAAGAAATAACACCAAGCCTAGGAAAACGTTCTTTTCGATTCATCTTCATTTAAAGGAAAAGAATCATCCTATCAATTCAATCAGCAAGCTTATTTATGTCATCACCACTTGACTGTCATTTCCTAGTGCGGCTGCCTGGCCTCATGTCCACACCGGTTTTCTTTGCTGACATCTTCTCTGGAAAGAGGCCTGGATAAGTGATTGAGAGAGAAGAACTGGCTTTGCCCTTGAACCAAATGAGGCCTTCATAAAGCAAATCCTTTAACATCAGTTAGATGCTGTCCTGGATATCCTGCTTATCTATTATCCTCTAAATACCAATGGCTTTGGGAAGGAGATGATGGAAGTTCACAGCTGTGGCTTATCTCTAAAGTCAGTTTCAGATGCCAGTTTAAGGTCTCGACTTTAATCTTCAAAGCAATTAACAGATGAGCCTCTTCTACACTGGAGACCAAATTGCTATCTATAACATTTCCTAAACAGTTGTGCTTCTTCTGGACAATGCTGATCACAAAGCTCAGACCAAGCTTCAGGAAAGCTGGAGCAAAGCATTTTCTGCCATAGGAATCTGGCTATGAAGCAAGTCTCTACAGGAGAAATTCAGAGCCTCAATCTCTTTTGAACTGCTTTAAGCCTCTTCCTAAAGAGGGTGGAAAAAAACCCTCAAACCCAAAGGAAGAAAAAGCCTCCCACCTAAGTGATGGCACCGGCACCAGCAGCCCTCCCAGTCACATCAAAATATTTTCCCTATCCTAGTCCCAAATTAAGCAGCAAAAAAGCCACAGAAAACGTTGGTATTCAAGAGAGACAGAGACTTTTTAAGGCATTCAGGAGAGCTTTACTAATGCTGTTGCTACAGAGGAGATGCGGGCAGCAGTCCCAGCTTGTCAGGACTCTATTCTACGCACTAACATAAGCAACTGGCATCCTGTTAGCCTTGCAAACCGCAGCGTAGAAAACACTGCACCAATAACTGCATTCATGAAACAAATACACCGCAACTGCATTTCCTCTTCAAAATGGAGCCAGCCCATCCCAGCAGAACTAATACATGCCTCATGGGCACTATCTGCACCTGCAGTATATCTTCAGTCCTGCGTAAACCCCACACACATAATCACAGTCCTTAAACAAGAAAAATATGCCTTTAAAACACAAGGTGAAGGAAGAAAGAGGAAGAGATCCTGGAGATGAGGGAAGCATGGAGGCCAATGTCAAGAGGTGCCCACAGACCTTGGCAAGTGGTGCCTGAGACCAATAACTTCAGGCAGCATCACAGCAGGAAGAGATGACTTCCTGTCCAGCGTTCCCAGGTAAGTGGTGACCTCCTGCAGGGAAGGGAGCTCAGACCCCAAGGATGAGACACAAGGGCTGTAACAGCCACAGAGTAAAGAGCACAAACGAAAAGCAGGTTTTCCCAGAGGTGACACTCCCGACTTTCCCCAAGGATTCTGGATGAGCCTTAGAGAAAGAGCTATGGGATGAAGAAGGAAGAGGGGAGGGAGAAGCGCTGCTGTTAGTTTGCTATTCATTTGGAGGCGCTGAATGGGAGCCAGAAGTAGTACAGATGGTATTTCAATTCCCCCTTCTTTACCAGCAAACCTATTTTTAATGCAGTAAATTTTTTATTTCCATTAAGGCATTTTTAGCCGCGAAATAAGGACAGTTAAAAGCAGTATTTAAAACCTCAGGGTTTAGATACCAGTCCTGAAAGCAATTGATTTCACATGGCGATGGTGATATACGCATGTAGCTTCTTCAAACCACAGAAGCTCTGGACAATGAGGATGAAGGGGGCTGTGGGAAGGTATCTGAAGGGAGATCATAAAGCCACACAAAAGAGACCATGCTGTTGCCTTTGCACAGGGTAGGGGAGTGTGGCATTCATACTACATTATATATACTGCTTTGCTCTTTGTAATGAGCACTGGCTCTACACCTCCCCTGCTACACATACGCATCATTCCAGGAAGCTGCCATGTTTTGAGGCACCTGATTAAAAGCCTGACAACCATCAGGGTCGCAGATCTGGAATCTTGACTGCATTTCAAACACTGGTTCGTCTCGTGCTCTAAGTAACACAAGACCTTGAAAGGGATATAGGTGGGAAAAAGCCATGGTGGCACTTTTGGAGTTTCTCACCTGGAACAGAAAGGCAGGCTGTGCTTACAAATATGCTCTAATTCTGACTAGGGAAACGGTCAACATCACAGACACAGATTCACAAGAAGGACTAGAGAAGAGACTGGGCAAGAAACATTACCCAACACAAAGCACTGCTGGAACACTGTCTTAGGAAAGAATCAAGGTCAGATAAGGTATTAAAAACCTCAAAGCATTTGAGTTCGCATGCTAAGATACTCTCAATAAACTGCAGTCCATAATCCCTTGTCAGATGGTCCAGCATTATGTGTATTTGCCTTGGTGCCCAGTGCCTAAATCCTGAGCATTCAAGATATTTTACTTGGCCAAGCTTACATTGCTGCTGTAAACGCCTGCAGTTAAAATCCAGCCCCAACATTCAAGCCAGGAGAAAGAGGTATGACATGTCCTCTACAGAGAAGTTATGAAGTGCACAGCTAAAAAGAGCGGGACCTGTGGGAAGACATGGGTTGCCATTTTCCTTGATGCTCTGTGGGATTTAATAGATCCTTATGTTCATTACTTCTTCCTATTTCAGGTGCAGTTCTTGAACTATCAGGCAGTCGCATCCCAGTATTTCCTATTTTTAAACACAGTTATGGAAATTTCTAGAGTCTCTAAATTCTAAAGACAAAAAACACTGAATGAATACCCTACCACACAGTCAGAGAACATCAGTGCTGGTTGGCAGCTAGATATATAGTTGAAATAAGAGCTCCTTTAAGCCCTTGATTGTATTACCCAGCTCGAAGTCTAGGAAAAAGTGGTTGAACTATCTGAGCATGAAAGCTGACCAAGATGCTGAATTCCTGCACTGTGGAAAGCTTTGAAACGAGCCAGGATCAGGTTTTCCTCCCTACGAATGCATGAAATGGCAGATCAGAGCAGAAAACTGCACTGAACTTCCCAAAGCACTACAGCAGAACCTCCCATTATTTCTTCCACATTTGGCAGAGGTTCTTGTTATTTCACAACAAATACGTAGTACTGTATAATTACATATTACTATTATTAATGCCAGTATATGGATATTCCATTCTTTTCACCGTCCTCTAGGGCAATTTCTAATTAGTACTGTTTGGAGAATCTCAATTTGGGGTTTTTTTCCACTATTAAATGGCTTGACACAAAAGCACGTAAAATAAACTGGAATGTTCCCATCACTGTAGCAGCAGACACCAATACAGTAGAAACACAAAATAAAAATCAATGCATTTCCGAAAATCAACCATTTTTGATTGGGAATTTCCATGTTTAATTTTTTCTCTCTAATTCCTTATTAACACAGGTCAAGTTTTGTCAGGAAAACGAGCTCCACAACACACGCTTTGCATGACCGTGTTCACCAAGACATACATAGATGCTACAGCTGTACCCACCAGGCAGCAAGCAAAGCTGAGGCACAAGCATACCCAATGCAAGACCACTCAGCAGAAGGCAATCCTAATGGGCAAGGAGGAAGATATCAGCCCCTTGTGCGCTCCAAAACCTTCCCCCCTTCCCAACAGCCAGCTTGTGCTTCTCCAATGCAGTAGAAGAAGGGATGACTAGACTTACAACCACTAATTCCTCTGATAGTTATGCAGGAGCTACCACTTCCTAAACCTCTTTAAAAACACACAAGAACAGTGTAGTACACAGGAGTGGGTAGATGACTGCCAGTGCTCTGCTCACCTCCATTCTCATTCAAAGTTGAAGCCCGGCATGCAGTGAGATCCTTCAGCCAGAATCTCTGTTTGCTTTGTACAATCCTGCCTCAGCAAGAACCAAACCCTCCCCTTCTCCCCAGCCCCTGCTCTGCCAGTGATGCACAAAAACCAGAGGTGGTTAATGAATAGGTTCCTTCTTGCTTTGTTTTGTCTTGGGGTTTCTTTCCCCCAGAATCAGCACAACGCTGCGGCCACAGGTGCACTTGAACGGTGATGAATCTGGAAAGTTCACATTGATTAATTACTCTCCGGTTTTCATGCTCACTGTGCCATGCAAAGGCAGATCAAGCTGCTGGAAGCATTTTTCCCCTCCACCCCCTTGATATTACGTGCTGGTTTTTTTTTTTGCCTTTATGTTGGTTTTGTTGCTTTAAAGGAAGCAAACAATAAAACCCCATTTCTCAGCATCCGTTTTCAGATGGAACATTCTGGGGCTTAAAAGTAGAATTGGATTATCTTAAAGCATAGCTCTAAGGAAGGCAAAGAAGGATTTAGGAAAGCTTCTGAAACAGTAAAGTAGTTGTTGAAAGACAGCCGCTTTCTTAGCTTTCTTCATATATTTAGGCATTTTCTACCTGATAGACACAGTTATTGCCAACAGCCTTAATATTCTGCATAGAAAAAGAGACTTTTCAGGTCTCAGGCCAACAGTAGGAGGAATGGGTGGTAAATATTCCCGTATAAGTGCTTTCTTGTAAGGAAAAGAACAAGGAGTCCTAAGTGGGCTCAGAATCAAGTGAATTCTGCAATCGGGAGTCTCAGTCTGATCCACCACCAGCTCCCCAGAACCACTGCCCAAATGATATTAAGCATGCTCAGAACTTCAACATGTTGTATCAGAGTTTCCACGATATAAGGCACTCTGGACTTAGTAAATAGTTTTAAACTGCTGCAGAATCAGATGTGCAAATCCACAGTGTATGTAGCAGAGAAGAGTGGAGAATCAGGCTGGTTGACTCAACTGCTACTGAATTCAGGGTCACCTGTATCAAAACCTCTCCCTCCTGCATGGAGCAAAACATGACAATGATGGCTCCTCAATTACCACGCTTGAGTTCAAAGCAAACAATCCACCAGAGTAAGGCAAATGTGAGTGCAAATAGAAATAAAACACAAAGATGGAAAGCACACTTGCTTGCTCCATGTTACAAGCCTCAAATAAGTATCCCTAGTTAAATATGGAGGTTTTTTGCATCCTGCGTGTCATCTAAGCCAACCGATAGCAATCCATTCAGCCACAGGAAGATGGTGAACCCAATTAATTATATTAATTATATTAACAAAGTTACTTAGCTGCCAGCATCAGAGCATCCTCGCCATTGTATCACCCCAGGTCCCATCAGGTACTTTGGAAGGAGATGTATTTTGATTTCTCCACCACCAAAAGTGAAAGAAAACTAGACACAAACATATGATTCCATAAAACTGCAGGAAGGAAATGCATAATACATATGAGAAAACAGTATATATGTGTAAAAACACGCAGTATTGCCCAGACATTCTGTACTTTTCACTCCGATTTAGCTTCTTTGGAGCAGATTGCTTCCTGAGCAGAAAAGACTCAAGAAAACTGAGCTTGATTTACTGTAGACAATGTGGGTTTGGTTATTAACCTTTTAGCCTTTAAACTGGGAAAAGTACATGACCAAATGTACTTGTCAATAGGAAGCAGGGTAACATCAAAATAGAAAAATAAATAAAACAAGTACCAAACCAATTCAAAAGAGGGGAAAACACCACACACTTTGTCACCGATTAGAAAACCAGCTAGAATCTACCTAAGACTGGAGCAGAGATATCAAGTGCTAATGTGCTGCAGCAGTTTCTACATGTGGAGGGGATCGACAGCACTATTAAACAAGTGAAGACTTATGCCCTAGCCACAGGGATGCTGCTGGCCAGTGCTTGGTGGGGAAGGTGGTGGACAGATAGGCATCTCAGTCCATGCCAGCTGATGGGATTAGGGCTGGTCAGCCTGCCCACCCCTGCAGAGCCTGCATCTGCTCCTGAGAGCAGTTGCATTAACACACAGACATCCTGCTCCCCAACTCCAAGCTCTTCTCTATCTGAAATGAGCAAAGTCCCAGTAATACTCAAGCATCTCCTATTGCCTCAAATGACACCAGAAATGAGGAAAACATGCCTGCACCAGCAGTCAGAGAACTGAGATAATCAGGTAAAGTACTCTAATTAAATAAGTTGTTCCAGCAGCCTCCAAACCGCGCTCCTGTTTTCCTTCTGAAGCAACATTTCCATTATAACACCCAATAAAAGAAGGCAAACAGGGAACAAAACAGTTCTGCTGACTCAGCTGCAGTTACATGGGTTTAAATGCCCCTTTGGGGAGCTCTGATCTTCTTCTTATCAGTTTAAAACAGAAGTATCAAAATAATCAAAGCGTTTTCAGAACAAAATTCTAATGTTAATGCAGAAAACGATATGAAAGATAAATTTAAACTACACCGTTTAAAACCACCACCTGACACTGCACAGATTGATTTTGCTCTATATTCCTCCCTTTCCATCCAATACAATTAAATTGACTTATGTTTTCCTATGCTAAAAGATCACAGCCTTTTGACTCTCCCAAGGTCCACACAGGCTATAATGGACTATTAAAATCAATGCTACAGTCATCTATTAGTTAGCTAATAACAGGCACAAGCAATTACCTAAGGCAAGGTGCGTAAAGTAAAGGGGAAAGTAAAACCCCATCTCTGATTAGAGGATAGCAAACTGCAGAATTGTTATTTTACTGGTGCTGGGGAAAAAAAGAGCTTTGTTGCGTAAGTTACTGAGTACCTTACTATTGGTGCTGGTTTCGGGTGATGCAGAGGTAGTTTTCTTCACAATAGCTTGTATGGGGCAATATACCAGCCCTGGTAATAGAGTGATGCTTTGGTTACTACTAAGCAGTGTTTGCACAGACCAAAGAGCTTTCCTGCCCCTCACACCACCCCACCAGCAAGTGGGCTGGGGACACGAAAGGAGCTGGGGGGAATATAGATAGGACAGCAGCCTGGCTTGATCTGGCAGTGTTAACTTCTTCCTAATAGCTGGTGCAGGACTGAGTTTTGGCTTCAGCCTGAGAACAGTGCTGTTAACACACCGATGGTTTAGATGTTGCTCAGTAGCACTTACGTTGATTAAGGATTGTTCAGTGGCACAGCATGAGACTGAAGTGGGCACAAAAAGGTGGGAGGAAGCAGAGACAGGGCTCTTGACTGAACTAGCCAAAGGGGTACTCCATACCACAGAAAACCATGCTCAGTGTACACACAGGGAGGAGTTACCCAATAGGACCAGTTGCGGCTTGGGGATGGGCTGGATATTGGTCGGTGGATGGTAACTGTATTATGCATCTCTTGTCTGTTTGGGGTTTTATCCCTCTCTTTTTCCTATTATTTTCTTATAGTATTTGGACTTAATTTCAAGTATTAAACTGTTCTCATCTCAAGCCATGGGTTTTACCTTTAATCACAACTCTAAAACGTGTGGTAAAAGAATTTATCTCATTAATTCAGCAGAAAAATAACCCAATAAATGCAGTGACCATCTCTATTCTGTGCTTAGTTAGATCATGACAAGGTCATAATGGAGCTAGAGCTGATGCAAAGAGTACACAAGGCCATGCTGCCCAGAGCAGGGCCAAAGAAAGGAAAAGGATGGAAAAAGAGAAAAGAAGGAACAGACTCCCGGACTTCAGTGACCCCAACCCACTGCATTGTCTCAGCTACACTTAACTACCCCTGCAATGTCCTGTTCAGCAAGTACAAAGGATGCTTTCACCTCCTAAAGCCTCAATGCCTGGGAGAACACTAAAAGCATAGTGCAGTCCTATAACCAGCAGAGACTGTAGGTACCAGAAAGTAGTATTTGACAAGAGAATCATTGCTGAAGGTGCCATGGTGAAGATCAAAACTGCCCTGTAATCCCTGTCACTAGTTGTCCTCTGGATCCCATACAGTTCCATGATAGCTCAAGTGAAGAGAATTAAGGATTTTTTTTCATCTTGGTAGATGAGCTGCCTGCCTGATCAGAATCCATACCATATACCCTGCAATAGCTTTGACAGTTACATATGTGAAGTGCCATGTTTTCCTCATACATTATGGGATTACATGAGCCCATTCTTTAGGCATAAGGAAATAGCTCACCTTGACATATGAGTAAGAAGGTCCCCCAAAATAGCAGAAGAGGCAAAAGGAAGGCGATTCATTTGTAAGTGATTTTAATGGATTAGGAACACTAGACTACTACTTCCATGTAATCACCAAAACAGACCCCTCAATCAAGAGCCGAGACATGAGTCACTTCATCAGTGTGTAATCTGAAGAGCAGAGGGGTTTGCAGCAAAACAGCCCTTCAAAGTGATCTAGCCAGCTGTAGAAGGGATGTAGATGTAGATACAAAGCTTTGAACAGCAAAGGAGTATTAGACTGGATTCTACACCAGCATTCTGTTCAATCCTTTTAGTACATCATCTTTATCATTTTGCCAAAAATACTGATGATGAAAGGAGAAAGTTTCTGATAACTGAGAACTCGCTAACGGTAAAGTAATAGGCAGTTACATACACTGAAGGTACAAGATTCCTTGGGAAGGAGAAAGGAAGATGGTTCATGCCTCCTTTGGGAAGCAGAAGGGTGCAGGTTGGTTTGGAGGCTTCGTTTGTTTGTAATGTTTTTAATGGTCCAATTCTGGTTTGTTTTAGAATGTTTGCTTCCCCCAGAGAGCAGTTTCACTACCAGAAGCACCAAACCTGTGCTCCAGCCTCATTTATCAAGCTGCAAACATCCACATTGCAGTAAAAGTAAGGAGGTAGGTTCTTTAATTACCTATCCAAAACACAGAGCCTTGAAGTCACCTTTAAAGGCAGGAAGTTTTAGCTACACAGAAATAAGAAAGAATCAAGGCCTCATTAACTCAGTGTTTGTCATTAACCATTGTATTTGGCACAACTTGTGCATTCCTATGCACAATAACTCCCCAGTAACTTACACAAAACACTTAAATAGGTGAATTGACATTACAGTGAGCTGCTTCACTTTCTCTCCTGACTTCTACATACTTGAGGCATGAATGTTACGTCCCACATTAATATGAGCCTTCAGTTTAATACTGTGCAAATGTCCAACAACACTGCCATGAATGAAATTCTATTGCCACACAGTAGATGTCCAAGACCTCGATCCAACCCTAGGCAGAGCACACTCCCAACACAGATGGGGCTGTCTGAGATATGAAGTGTTGGGGTCTTTGACACGTGCTTGTCTAGGACAATGGAAGAAGCTAGCAACAGCTAGCTCCCACCACAGGGAACAGTTCCCACTCTGCCTACATAGTAGGCTGGAGGGAATGTCTTCTCACTTCTCTCAGTTGAGTGCACAATCTGATGGCTTGCTTTGCACCTCTGATGGGCTGAAGCAAGGCTGCCAGACTGCGTTGAACAGCCTGAGGCTCATAGA
The DNA here is from genome assembly GCA_032466535.1 of Forpus xanthops. Taxonomy (NCBI): domain Eukaryota; kingdom Metazoa; phylum Chordata; class Aves; order Psittaciformes; family Psittacidae; genus Forpus; species Forpus xanthops. The sequence continues at coordinate 27,911 of JASSUY010028283.1, read as the reverse complement.
CACATTCTGCCTCTCTGACCCTCCTCCTGGGAAAGATGGACACCTGGGAGAAGTGACTTCAACTGCTTCAGCTCCTCTGTCAACACCTTGGTGTAAGACACACACACTTTACCTGGGGGTGGGGATGGCTTACGATGACATGACTGCAGCTTTGGTTGGGATGCACTGATTTTAATTGTTCAACTTGCTCATTGCAATACCTAAACCAAAAATGAAATTCAATAAAACAACCTTCTATTCTGAAATGGAGTCAAAAATAAGTTATGAGGGAAAAGCAGAGTTCTGAGTAACTTACAATGAGACCACAATTTACAGGAGAAAGAAAAAACGATCCAATAAATCTGGAATACAATTTAACCTGCCTTTAAAGAAAATAAAGACCATTTTCATAGGACACCCTTCCAGTTTTAAGAGAGGTTGTGACATTAGGTCTGCAGGCAGCTTGAGAGCAACAGTGACTCAGGCCACCTCACCCCAAGGAGCTGATAAACACCAAACCCTGACGAAACCCTTACTTAAGACCTGCTCAGTCTCAGTACGGTACATGGCCATCTGTGCAGGCCAGCCAGTATTGAACACCACCGTACACCCATCCTGATGGACCCCAAAACTACTCACCTAAATAACAAGCATGACTTCGGATTCAACACAGCAGAAATGGAAATCCAGAAAGCACACGATTAGGAACACAAGCTTCCTCCTCAGGGGACAACTGTTGGGCAAACCCTCAGGATCCCAATGCTTACTCCCAAAGCCCAGAGCATCCTTTTCCAGCATGGACTGACAGTTTGGATGCCAGAGTAGCCTGAAATATCAATGATTTATATTGATTTATTTTTCATTTAACACAAAAGCTACTCCTGCATGGACACTATAATACTTTAGGCCACAGTTAAATCCAGGAAAAGCCCATCCCTGTAGGCAGCTTAGCTGAAACTCAAAGTGCTCAGAGTGCCTGCAGACTGCAATATAACGAGTCAAGCATTAAATGTCTTCTCAGCAGTTAACATGGGATTTTTCCTCCCACTCCGATAGTACTGTAGGAAGCAGACACAGAACTTGGTGGAAGGAGGAATACTGTGCACACATGCATGCCTGGGTCCCTCAATCCAGCAGGAGTCACGATGTGGCATTATGAAACAGGTTTACAAGACCTTTTCTCTAGCAGCTGAGCACAGCTCTGGCAATAAAACAATGCTACTGCCCTAATATGCGATGTTATTTCTTCAGAGAGTGGTGTGGCAAGCAGCAGAATGTCTCCTTCCCACTTTAATTTCCCTGCAGGGATCAACTTTGCAGGCAAAGTTTTTTCATTAAAATCCTGTGGCTGTTTCCTGCAGTGTCTATGTATACCTTGACCTTATTTCCAACAAGAGAGTGAAAATCCAGTTCACGCTTCTCTTATTCAGGCTAAACACTAAACAAAACTAGTGAAAAGCATCATTTTGAAGGAACCTGATAACTAAGCCTGGCAGCCGCATGCAAGATACAGGCTTGATCCAGAAACAGAACAGCTACTCATAGAAACAAATCAAACTGGGGGGTTGTACTAGCTGATCTTTGAAGATCCCCATCAACCCAAACTGGTCTATGATGCTATGAAATTGAATGCATTGTTGGGTGATGCTCCTACTTTCTGAAGCGTAATTTGTTGTCCTTCATTTAATGCTGTGGGCTTCGTTCCCCAATACATTAAGTCTTAATGTTGTACCAAGCTCCTGATTATTTGTGACTGAAATTCCTGGCAGGCAGCAAGTGACATCACTGAATAAGAGGTGGTTCATTTTGGCTGTAGAAAGGTGTAGCTTCCTAGAAGTTAAAAGAAGCTGTGAGGCAAGAAAAAACCATGAGCCCAAATATCAATCTTTAAAGATGGCACCCAAGAATCACCCCAGGACTGGAAAGCCTTCATAAACTGCAGTAGATTGGGTCATACATAACACATTCAACTATGAATATGTACCTCCTTCCAAAAGCAAATAGGGTTCTTTCCTTCAAGGACAAATGCCAAAAAGAAAATAAAGCACGTCTGTGTAAGGGTTAGGTTCATCTTCCAACCCATTGCATTTGACTTCTGCCACATGAAATAACTTCTGCTTCTTTTAGTGGCAGCAGTCAATATTACCTGTTTCAATTAATCTGAGGGTAAATCAAATTGGTAACAGCACCACTGGTATGATAATTGGCAACAGCACCACTGGTATGATAATTGGCAACAGCACCACTGGTATGATAAT